>JAEUYN010002437.1:0-173708 GCA_018257835.1 Euura lappo | reverse complement strand
ACGAATGACCTAATCAATTAATAAGTATGTAAACCCTCTAATAAAACATGAAAAAAATTCTGTTAATAATTGGATTTTTCTTAAATTCCGCTTCTCTTCGTTGCGATAAATGCATGTAGAGATCAAACTCTAGTTTTACATCGAATATTCATTATCAATGAAGCCGAATGATCGGTGGATTAATTACTTTCGACAGATAGTTAAGTTTTAATTCATAATTATGCTAATTGTTCATTATAATACATCGACAAATGAAGGGGAGGGTAAAATTATTTTCACACTCACAGCCCGCGTGTATGTTTCACTTTGATCTGAAAAATACTATGGGAAAGTACTTATATTACTTTTTTTTTTTTTGTTCTTAAATGCTTTTCAATTATTATTATTTTATTCTTCAATGTTTTTCAACCGGGTAAATTCTACTGCTAGAGCAACGACTGTTCCAACATTATTTTATCAAAACCATTAGGTGGCGCGTGCGTAAAGTCTTCCAATATTAAGTCTAGAATAGCTCCGTCGTCCACTGAAAAAAGTGAGATAAATTTCATCAATAGATTATTATTACTTGGTAAACTCTGCTGCGAGACTGAATAAAAAATTCTTACCATACAAAACGGGGTATATGGTTCCTTTTATCCCCATTATCGGTGCTTCCAGGAACTTGCCGTTCAAGTAGAAGTTCAATTCTATGTGATCGTAGGAAATTCCCTGAAATAATATCAAACAGAATTTGATCGTCGTTGAGAATTTGAAACGTTTTTAATTTCTATTCTTGGCAATTATCTTACGATTATGTCTCCCTCCTGTGCGATGTTTTGTATCTTGTGTAGCTCTTCGGAATTGTGTCGTATTATGCCGTCTGAATTGAGCGCCCAGCTCTCCAGGTCGCTGCCTCCTATCGCGGTGTTCAAATCCGTAGATCGAGTGCCTAATCCGACCGCCCAGACTCCGCCTTGCTGGATTTTAACTTCGAAATAACTCTTGCTCTGCGCCAAAGGCGCGTTTGTCAGTGCCGCTCCGCGGCCACACACTCTCATTCCGTTCTTTACTATCACCACCTCGTGGCCTGTAGAATAGCGGAAGAATTCATCATTCAAACATCAACAAGGCAGGTGAAAAAAAAATAAAATTGAGGAACAAAAGACATCGAGGAATAACAAGAGACTTGGTACGAGGTGCAATTCACCTAATTAACATAATGAACATCTGGTCCGTCGTTTATCCCCAGGTTGATAGTGAGACGGAGTGAATAGATCATAAAACAATTTTTCCGTACAATTCGATCGCGAGTCTCCGATATTTTGCGTGTGGAATTGTTTTTTCTCTACCAGACGCATCGCAACGAGACGAAAGACATAATTCAAATGATCTGATAGACGAAACAGTGAAAAATTAATAATTATTTATTTTAATATTATAATTATTAATAATTATTGCGGAGAGTAAAATAATTTCCCATAATTTCAGCTGCGTTGATGAAAGTCGGTTGAAATAATGACACGAGAAAATTGGCTCCGAAATGATACGTAAGTTGAGGTTAGATCGAACGTTGATTAATATTTACTAGGGTAATGAGTGAATGGTTACCCATGTGAGAAGTGTCCAGAGCGATGGGGTTCGGTTCCCTCTTCGGCATTTGGGCTGTCGTCAGGCCTAAGCCGTCAAAACAATTTCTCAAACAGCAAAACATCGCGAGTTTCGTTTTGTGTTCGTTTAATATTTTAGCGATATGCTGAAGCGCGTTTCGCTACTCCATTATCCCAATCCGTCAAAGACTCCGTCAGTAATGATGAAGAAACTATCAGTCACTTGTTTTTCTTATATTGTCGGATATACATTTATTTATCGCTATATTATCTCTGTTCACGGCGATAGAAGCAAGTTTGTGATCACGGAGCAGACGGCATTTCGGGATCGTGACGGTGACAGATCAACAGGATCCCCCCCACCCACCGCCATACGGCGGTTGTTCGAATGACTGGCGATTGGTCACCGCGGACGAGCTCCCACATTCATCGGATACGAAATTAAATCAATATCTGTATCTAGAGATGAATAGAATTGATCCATTTATGATGCAGCTTCGTCTTGATCTTAGAGAGTATTGAATCAACTCGGAATAAAAATGTATCACTCTGACATCTGGTGCTAAAATTTCGCACCATTCAAAGTGGGCTAGTTGGGAGCTGAAACTTGCCAAAAACTAGTTGTTTCATCAGTACATTAGCGTACTGACTCATTCTTGTGAGAGAGTATCATTAGATTACTAGTTATACATCGAAAAACAATTTTTAAGGTGAAATGAAAGTCACGTGACCTCGATATGATTTACACTTGGAATTTTCAAACGCTATTTTCTCAGCCAAAACACATTCGATTGATGTGAAATTGATATCAGTGACGTAGAAAAACTTAATGAAGGGCCTACCAATCGTGGATTTTCGAATATCGAAAGACATAATCAGAATTTTGTGTAACAATATTGTTCTGTAACTCAAGGAGGTGCTGCCCCTCGTGGAGAGAGTCAGCGCTTCCTTGGATTACAGAACAATATTGTTAAAAAACAGTTATTACGTCTCGATTTTCGAAAATCCACGACTGGCAGACCCTTCATTGAGTTTTTCTACGTCACTGATATCAATGTCACATCAATCGAATGTGTTTTGGCTGAGAAAATAGCGTTTGAAAATTCCAAGTGTAAATCATATCGAGGTCACGTGACTTTCATTTCACCTTAAACCTGTTTTTTTAAATGGAAATATTAAACGAAGATGTCGAGATTCCAAGTGGGATCTCAGCTTATCTCTCGCCCCCAGTTTCGAATTTTGTTTTTATCTAGTCATCGGCACAGATTTTTAAATTCGATTAAAAACGAAAATTCCTATGATTTTTCTGAAGAGACAATGTTATATCATTTTTGCTTTTTTCATTTGATACGGTTTTTTGAGGAAATTCAGAATCTCTGGTCTTCCAAAACGTACGAAATTGTAAGAAAACAGTCTGTTGGTTGTTGGTTTACTGATTCGATGAAAAATAACAGTTTTTCGTTGAAATTTTTTTGAATAATCTACTATGAATAAAACTGCAATGTGCTAAAATTTTGTTCTTGAAGATCTGCATGTTCAATATTTTGTGTAAAAAGAAAAATCTTCGAATTCCCCACAAACTTATCGTTGTAGTAGAAATTTTCTGGGATTGGTTCGGCTTATTGGAAAGAAAAGCGAGTCGAACCGATTACCTATGACCTACATGATGGGTGGAAGGGTTGAAGATTTCGGATTTTGGTACCAAATCGGATTTCATTTTATTTGTTTATATTGTACAGAAGAGTTTTACACGCGGCTCGGGTACAGCATCTGGAACAAAAATTAGTACATATTTTTTATTCATGAAGGGATCCTGGCTACTAACTAAAATCGACGATTAGAAGTTTATTTCTACTCCACAATTATCAAATTTCGTGTAACAAGGATCAAGGAAAAATCAATGAGCTAGATTTCTCAGGGATGAACGTAGTCCGAGGATGCAAAGAATTCAACTCCCATTCTGGACTCTAATTGATGAATAAATTGATGTAATCGTTAGAGATCGTGTAATCTTTTGTATTCTCAGTCTTCGACTCCCGATATGAATAAATCAACGTACAATCCTGATGCGGTGTCCCATGGCCTTGGCGGGTAGATTCCTCTTGAACTTGGCACGGACAGATCCGCTGGTTCCATGGGAACGAGTGACCTTGCCCCATATAGCACGGACCTTGGTCTTCTTGGTAGTGTTGCCGGGAACAGGGGTCTTGTTCTTAGCCTGAAATCGATAGCCAATAATCAATAATGGAGCCTTGAACAATACTTTCGTCAGAATCAGAGTTTTTCACTTTGATTATAGAGAAGAACTGCTGAATAGAAGTTAATAGTTGATGGAAAAATGAAGAGGCAGTTTCATTCTCATTTTCTTGTTTGCGATAAATATTTAGTAAGGAGAATATTCAGAAAGTTAGAGTTTCTCGTGTTAACGCAAGAGAATTTTCGGAAGAAACCAGTATTACAGGACTCGAAGCTTTTTGGAATTGTGAAACACAAGTGTTCTACTTATATTAGGCAATTGTGCTTCGTATTTTATCATTGAACCATGTTAAGTATTGATCTTTTTGTTTTTACGCTTGAGAACTTGAATCTAATGAATTCAAGGATTCTTGTGGCCATGACACCAGAACGAATAGCAAAAACGTATGTTTTTATAATTTTACTACAATTTAAAATCAATTTTTTCAATCATGTTGGTACAATATGGAAACTGACATTTTTAAAACTACCTAATGTAATTTGAAGAAAATGTGTGAGAGTTTGATCAACTGAACTACATGTTCAAAATCCTTCTAAATCAATTTCCACTATGATGATCATCTCAATCCATAAAAAGCCTAAATTCAAGTTTGAGGAGGAAAATTCGCACCTTGGGGCTGGTACGTTTCTGGCAATATAAAATTCTTCAACTTTTCCAGGTTTTGCAGAGCGGGTCAAGACCTCGAAGGCCATAAATTATGATGAAATTCATTAAAAAAAAACGTATTTTTTAGAATAGACCGGCTGGATCGTTCCGACTCCTTCATCTTCTGATCTCCTTCTATTCATTACTTTCTCTGCTATAAAGTTCATCTTATTTTGATGGATAATAATTCCGTTGATCAATGAATGAACGAATAAATAAAAATTCCTCTTATATTTCACCAATTCCCCAATGCGTTCTGGTTCTCTAGGTGCGTACAGACCCTGCGGTGAAAAGCTTGACCCAGAGACATGGAGATGTTTAAAAATGGTTCAGGGCAAAAATATTAAAATTTAAAGAAACAATCTACTCCACCGATTCAAAGACCAGATTGATGCGGAGAGTCTAGTCGCGAGCTTTGAGAACCTCATATTTATCAGAATGAAAGAAACCTCACCTTGTAAACATATACGCAACGCTTTCCGACGTAGAATGCAGAATCAGGCTTTTCGCGAGCGCCTTCAATTCTCAGAAGAGCCGTGTGTTCATGTTGGTTACGGAGTCCACGTCTGTAGCCGGTGAATATGGCCTTAGCATAGAGACGACCGTGCCTCTTGAAGGGTCGTTTTTTGAGGACTACAGGCTCTGCAGCCTTTTCCTTCGGCTTCTTAACCACCTTGGGCTTAGGCTTAACTGCAGCGTCCGCCATTTCTGTGGAAATAATATTTTTACACTATCTTCAGAACAATTCGATTCATTAACCGAGACACAATTTCAACGTATTATAACCAGGGACACGCGTGAAGGGAAAAGTATTCGTCCTCGTACAGAGAATCTGACAATTTTGAGGTTAGACGACGACGTCGACGCCTCGATAAATTTCCGCGCCGCAGATCGATCGAGTCAAATTCGTAGGGGGTTTGATTGGGCGGATTTATAGATTCTGATGGATTCCCCGAAATTCTGAGGTGTCAATGAATTAATAAGGCGACATGCTTTTGTTGTCAGTTGAGGTGCTGAAAAGCCCATATGAGACAGCTCGGATTTATCCATTTCGATCCGCCTAAATACGGAAAATCTAAGTGAGCTTACGGTCGTTTGTGGTAGGGGAGGGCTTAGTTGGATAATTTTCACTAATATTTAAATGATATTACACACAGTTTAATATATTTTTAACGTTAAATATCGGAGTTAAGGAGACGCAGAACGTACCGGATGTGTACCACGGGTAAAAAGAAACAGGAAGTCAGATCCCTCTGGTGGACTAAATTTCTAGCTTAGAGATTCCACCGCTTCGACATTATCTGCCTTATCGGCCATTCACAATGGTTGCGTGGCGCTACAAAATACTGGCGCGAAACTTTGGATGGGGTCAAAACTGTAGATAGTAAAACGACTGGAATGTGATAAGTATTATGTTATTTTCGATCTTCCTAAAGCGGTTTGGATTTGTTTGACGGAATGAAATATCAACAGTAAACAGTTGAGTGTTCAAAATAATTTTTTCGAAAATATTGGTATATCAAAGTCGTCATATCGTAACCACTTTTGTCTTTGTGAAGCTTTCAATAATAGTAATAATAATAACAAGAGGCATGAAGTAGGTAAGGACTTTATCAATAAATGAATAAATGAATGAATGAATGACTCCCATTATAAGGCTGTCTTGTCTTTACTATTCTTCAGTAAATGGTTTCTGAGAGGTATTTTTCAATTGCTATCAGTATCTGTCATATTTTCGCGAAAGGGTTGTTAGAATGAGAATATATGTATCATAATAGCAAGTGATTATTGAAATATGGAACGGATAATCGCCAAATCGTCATTCGAAACTCAAAATATTGCGAGACACCGTGATGCTCCGGATTATATGCAATCGTTGGAACGTTAATGGCTCAAGATGCCTGGGGGCATTTTTTTCGATGCAGGTAGCACGTCCAAACATCCCGATACTGCATTGCCACAACAAAAAACGCCCGGGTCATGGTCACAATCACCCCGTGGGTGCTTGGGCGCATTTTCGGAGTGTTACAATCACACGAAAATGTTACATGTGTTACACTTTGGAGCACTCTACACCTTTTCTTCATCTTGAAATTACGAAATTCCTGCCCTCCAACGGTATAGCGCCCATAGATTCCCAGTTGAATATTTTCGGATACGTATAAACTACGAGATTCAATGAAACGGCTAGGCCACTACGAATCCATTTGAGATAGAAAAAAAATTAAATGTATTTTGAAATGTATTTTGAATCATGCCTAGTTAGTTTCAAGTATCAAAATAATCACTCTGGTTTGTCGGGAAGGAGGTAAATTGTATCAGAAACTGGCATAAATGTATAAAATATATTCACTGATACAACGATAACAGGTGCCGGTCAAATCTATTAAAATATAGATGCATGCTGTAGATGCGAGTGTAGATGTATTATTTACAATGCTAATAATAATAATGCACGTGCAGATTTTCGGTTAATAAATCTTGAATGAATTTTCGAACATCTCTGTCAAATCTTCTTCCGATTGTTCACGTGGTGCCATTTTTGTGATGCGATGCTGTAAAAAAACAAAAATTCATTCACAGCAATGTTATACCTATTATTATCTAATTGTAAATCAAGTGCACAATCAAAGTTGACATTTAATTTATGGTCTTCAACAAACCTGTGGTAAAGTGCCTTGCACCATTTTCGGTATATCCTCTTTCACAAATCCCAGCTTTTCAAGACCGTTTTCAATTTTCATGTCACGCATGTACACACGAACAGTGTCTGCAAGGATTTTTCCAGCATCTGCTGTCTTTGCGTTGGATACATCGGCTCCCAATAATTGTGCGGCTTCTAGATGTCTGTCGGGACAAGCGGTACCAGTGAATTCGAAGACAGCTGGGGCCGACATAACGACCGAGAGACCGTGCGGGATGATCGGATGATCTGCAGTGTATCCCTGCAAGAAGAAAAAAAAAATACCAATCAGGAACAGGTCTTATGGATCCAAAACCGAAATTCAGTATAATAAAAACAAAAAATGCATCACTGACCTCTGGCTGAAAATTCCTAACGTTTCCACTGATGGCGTAGGACAAACCGTGGCACAAATGTACACCAGCATTCCCAAAGCCAACTCCAGCCATGGTGCTAGCCAAATGCATGTTGCTCCTGGCTTCGATGTCGTCCGGGTTGTAGACAGCTCGCGTGAAGTACTTTTGTATGACCTGAAGAGCGTAACGGGCCCAGACATCGCTGATCGGATTCTGTCCTTGATAAGCTGGTCTGAGTATGGGGTTGGTAGGGCACGGGGTACGGTCGGTGTAATGTATGGCGGTGAAGGATTCCAGAGCGTGGCAGAGAACGTCGAAGCCCGAATAGGCGCATACTCTTTCCGGCAAAGTAAGAGTATGCAACGGGTCGATCATGCCGAGGGTTGGTCTTATGGCTCGGTTGGCGATACCCGTCTTCGCCTTCAATGGCCTGTAATCGAATATGGAAACCCCTGTGGTTTCTGAACCGGTGCCAGAGGTGGTTGGCACCGCGATCAGCGGCTTCAGGGTGACCAGGACCGGCTTTCCCTTGCCTATAGGCGCGTTTACGTAGTCGAGGAATTCCGCCTCTGGATCGGACGCGTAGAGATTAGCCGCTTTGCAAGTGTCGATCACAGAGCCACCCCCTACAGCGATGTAAGCGTCGTATTTTCCGGCTTTAGCGAAGTCAGTTGCATCCTGGATACTTTTCTCCGATGGTTCTACCCTGACCCTGTCGTAGAGGTCGAAAGTAACTCCGTATTTCGTGAGACTGTCCAGGGCTACTTTAACCGGTGACAGAGACACCAGGTTCGAATCTGTCATCAGACACACTTTTTTAGCACCCAGATTCTGCATGTCCATTCCTAACTCCCGAGTCACTCCTTGACCGTATCTTATCGTAGAGCAGGCCATCTGAAAGAGAATCAAGAAACGTTGACATTGAATTTTAAGTACTTACGTGCGCCTGAAGCAGGCAACCGCAGATTCGCGGTGTGACTGTGGCTCCCTGCTTCAGGCAATCGTGTACACTGGATTGCATATACTTAGGCGTTTCTATGTGACGCTCAAACTCTATTTCCAAATGAACAAAATGAATAAGCCTACTTTTCTTATTATTGACTCTGTTTTGTCTAATGAATTGTTGCCAAACATCATATGGTGGAACGTTCGAGAGACAAGAGAGAGCGACGTGTACTCGGTTGGACACAATCAATAATCGTCACAGAATAAAAAAAAACTTACATTATTGGACATGATTCTTTTTCGGACAACATCCATAATACATAAAAAGAAATAGAACCGAGATAGAATCGTGTAAAATTTGATAGCGTTTGATAGAATCTAATAGAATTTTGTCTTATATCATACAAACAACATTTTTCCTCGGAATCAGAGAGAGTCACTCACTCACTATCTATGTGAAAATAATTACCCATCAAATTCTATGCCATCACAAGAATTGAGGACACACATGTGTACTCAGATGCACGCACGCTGTGCGTAAAATACTAATCAGACTCAGGGACTTTGTTTGTCCTTCCAGTATCTTGTTTCCAATTATTATTCAAAATTACAAAATTTCGTCATAAATAGTAGCTCTACAAATGGTAAACAGTAGGGAACGTTTTTTTTTATCCTACATGAAACCAATTTGTTACCATAAAATCAATCGCTCATGATTGAGGTGCGCGGCCGTAGGATTTGTAGTCGTAGCAATTCACTTGTGATAACACTAAGCCACTATGTGGTGGCGCTATGAACTACCGAACCTTACATTTTCAATAATTTCATTCGGTTTTTTCTTATACATTCCGATATCTACTTGGCAATTTTTATGAGCATACTCGTAACATGCTGTTAAAAATAAGTGCAGTTTTAATGACGTAACCATCGTTTACCAACCAAATGCATTTAGGTCATGATGTAGAATACCTTGTTCCATTTCATTTAATGTCTATGGATTCTAGGAAATCATACCTGTTCGATAAGCTCCGATGAAGCCGTTATCTGTATTGCGATATAAGAATCACAAGTGTGTATACACATGAGGATTTTACGATAAATACAGATAAAAAGTTGATCACAACACTGAACCGAATCTCCAAGATCTGTTACAACCCACAGACGAGGCGTGAGGAAATCGTATCAGCTGTTACGTGATTTAATAGAAATTTTCCTCGATATGATCTCGTCAGCTTTATTGAAAATACAACAATACGTTACCTCAAACGCGTACTCCTTAGTCGGAGCACCGGCGGAAACGGTACTTTGCAGATTTCCATGGTTATAATGTCCTCCAAATCCTCCAGGATTTGCGTGCGCTGGACACTTGCACCTGTATAAATGTCAACGAGTCGGATAAGTTGACTACATAGAAACAGTTATATGTATACACTAATCAGCATTATGCTAATCCACTGCCAGATATTATTCTGCAGCTATGAAGTCGCGTAGGCCCCACACGAGGTGACCCTGCTATGGTATGGTGAGCGTGTGGCGGACAACTCAACTGGTCATATTTAACCAATCAGAATACTATTTTTAGCTACGATAGTTGAACTGCATTGTTCGGTACAATTGCGTATGATAACGTGTGCGTTACTTTACTAGGCACACTCTACACCCACAACGTCACACGACTGAGAGCTTTTTTTTACAATCTCCTGGACTCATTTCAGCTAGTCAATTCGGAATACTAAGGTTCTGTTTTTAAAGTTACCCAAAAAATCAGAGAGAAGAATTCTTCTAGTAATAAGAATAAGTTTCGATAATGGTATAGTTTTAGCATTGCAAAAAAAAAAAGTTGAACCATTTGCGATCAAAAGTGTACCAGTGGAAAAATACCCAAGAAAATTTGTGCGTACATGCTTTGTGAGATTTTGACATTTTTGTCTACTCACATCACACTATGATCCTCTCAGTTCCTCAAAACCGAACTATGATTCTTCCAAAATTATCATCCAAGATTCTTAGAGGGCGAGAAAAAAGAATTACCTGTTCAGTGTACACGAACCCATTAATTTTTCGTTTGAATTTGAATCATGCAAACAATTTTGATTCATACTCTCAAATGCTTTTTCCAAACGAATATTCCATTTTCCGTTTGTCATTTTTAATGAGTTCGTAGAACCAATTCACCCAGCAGTTGTCCCATGCCCTAGACGTGGCACTGTAGGGTCGAAGCTGCTGGGTAGACCAACAAAATGAACATTCTGGTGCAGCTGACTCGAAAACGTCCGAAAGTGGAGATAGAAAAACTGGATCCTGGGAAAGCGATGAATGTAATTGTCATGGGTAACCATAGGGAAACGGAGGGAATGATACAGAAACGTACTGCAGAAAACATGAAACGGCGATTATTTAGCCGAAATAAAGTCATACTGAACCTGGAATATGTTGTTTCCTAAAAAGCATTAATCGTTCTACGGAAAAACGACTCAGGTCTTACTTCTCATTTTCACTCATTGTACCATATTGCACACTATATTCATGTGTTTTTTCGTCAGAATATCATTTTTGGGTACACCACTTACGTAATGAAATAAATCCTTCTATGAATCGAAATACCTTTGAAAATTTGAAATATGAGGAGTTGAATATTCAGTTGCATTTTTCGTGCCAAAACTTGAGTTGACTTTAAGCCGTTCATCGAACCTCGAACCATGGGCTCAATTTCTCACGATAAAGTTCTCGAGTCGAAGATAAAATGTTAGAATCAAATGATATAACGTTGTTATTCTTAAAAGATTATAGTCACAGCGTCTCGTTGTAAACTACTATTTTCATTCATTCTTTTTTGGCAGACAGACTATACTCACGATTGTGAAGAGATAACTTGCAACAGATCCACCACGCGTCTTCTGGGTATCATTTTATCAGTCTTTTGATTATACCAAACGCTCAGCAGCTTATATTCAGCGACAAATAAGAAAAACGGCACCAGAAGCGAAACGAAGGGGATCGGCTCGACAGTCTTGGTTGCAGAACCGGTTCGCAAAAGAAGCAATCACTTTATAATTTTTTGATGTCTGTACCGCATGGCGTCGTAGGGCCTGTATCCCTACTATCCGGCCTGTTGTATCATTAATTCTCTACGTCAGCTCGTGACGTTTTTCAATTGCAATCCACGTGGGACTTGGCCCCGAGTGTTTTTAACACTGCTAGTAGCTGATAAATACGATCGATATGTATACGATCGACTTTGTGAAAAAAAATTCACATCGAAATCGAGCGTAACTTAAACTTGTTCTCGTGTCTTTTGTACTTTTTGCCCCGAGCAAGAAATTTCTGAAATATTTGAACGTGGGATGACATTTTTTTTTTACGAAAAAGTAGAGGAATTGGGCATTTTCGTATGATTTCTTTCATAGAAAAATGGTCAATTATCGTAATTTTCCTGATTTTTCTACAGAAAAGTATGAGATATTTTCTTATAAATGATATTTTTTTGTGTACTGACTCTAGTTGAAGATTCTTGTAGATTTTCGTAGATATTGGAAATTTCCTTTTCTTCGATTTATTTTTTTAACAATACAATCAATATTTCTCAATGATTATTAATTTATTTTCACTCTCATTTTTCGTTGTTTGGCGTAAAAATTATTGTTCACTGGGGAGTCGGGGGTTGAATCAAGTGATACGGAAAGATTTACCCTATTATATAATTTTATTAAAATATTAATAATAATATTTACAGCAAGTATAGAAATTATATCGACCGAATAATTGAGACTATAAATTTTTAGTCCTTATTAATTATAGATACTAAATAAAGTCGTTTAATCGTATGATAATGTGGTTCATAATAGTATGGCTTCTATTTAGTGTAATATAATAGATTACTACATCTACATAATTTACGGGCAGCTCTACTTCATTAAGTTTCATTAATCCATACACTTCGAGGCGATCAGAATCGTTTTCTGTATCAAAGTGCTGGATTTCAAGATTTTTACTTGTTTCTCATTCATATAATAAGTCTAGAAATTGGCTCGTTTACGAAAGTGTAAATTTTATACAGCAAAAATATCTCTGAAAAAATGTATCATATCGTTGTATAAATTTATCAGTTACCCCAAAATACCGATTTATTATTTTGTATATTGCTCTCCTCCCGCAATTGATCTACCGCTTTCCAATACCGATAAAAATTTCTCAATCTTGTTTAAATTAGTTTAAATTAGTTACAATAAATTCGTGTTAAACATTCGATAATTTAATTCGCGGGGAAAATAACTGTCTCATCCAGTCTCATTCGTATATCGATAATGGGCCCGAATAATAAATTAACAAATCATCGGTAAAAATAATGAATTTAGTTTACCGTTCATCGTTCTGCGTCGAATTCAATATGAAGATAAAGAGAAAATAAAAATTAATAATAATAAAATAAAAATACTTTTATTTTCAGCGGTGTACACATTCATTTACTAAAAAGCAACGAACTCTGATTTCTCATTCAGGTTTCAATATCAATCTAGCTACTACGTGTGTATGTTTTTCGTTTGTTTTAAATATAGAATATTTTTCAGATAATTGCCTTGTTTGGTGAAATACGGGGCTAATTGGTATTGGAACCTCAGCAAGTTCTGAAGTATCGATTTCTTTTACGGTCCTCAACAGCGTTTAGACGCTCTCGGGGACGATTTTATCGTAATGGAAGGTGCTGCTTGAGTAGAAGCTGCCCCTCTTCGCCATTTGTGGCGTTGGGATTTCCTCCTGAAGCTGCTTGTAGACGAGTCCACAGTTCTTGTTGTCGATCAATCCAGGACGCAGGATCAACGGGGCACGGATAACAGGACCACGTCCTCTGCGCTTTGAGAGATAGACAGCCAAATTTGCGACGAAAAGCACCACGGCAAGTGTGACCAAAATCACGGTCATCACAGGCCACAAGGTTCCGGAGTACCAAGGTCGGTAATTTGCACCAACGACCGCGTACTCTTCATACTCCTGATCCTCGGACAGCCAAGCATTTTCCAGATCGTCACCATTCTCGGATATTCCGTGGTCGAAAGGCTGTCGGAGTAAATTATCGATAAGAATTATTTTTGACCACCAAACCATGCGATGCATATGACCTTGTGCTATCTTTTTCTACTATATCGCTGTGAATAATATCGTTACGAATATTAGTATGAAAATTCTTACGGTACAGAGGAATTAAACTGGGGCTAGAAACTGTACTCGTATCGTAAGCAAGCAACGTAATTATCAGATAAGATATAGAAATTAAAAGGTAAACAACTTGAAGTAACAACGACTGTTAATCTTCAACCGATTCGACTCGTGATAATTACTCGATAAAATGTCAGGTCGAACCGTTTCTCTTGTTTATTCTCGATTACTGTACATCCATCTTTCGAAAAGGTAAGGTATCAGATAGCAAATATATCGACTCATAAGTATTTGTCGATGCTTGTATCGATTAATAGCCTCAATATGAGACCTTGGTAAAAAAATATGTTTTCGTATTGGAAATATACTCGTGAGCGTATTATTTGACAAAGTCCATTAGCTCCGACAGGCAAACCAGTTTTGTACACCTTCATGGAACCATGAATATTTCGTCGAAGTTTCGTAGTTTGGTAAAACTCCGCGTTTCCATCCGAAACAGCATCTCATGATTCGAAGGCTCAGAAGTCTATAGATGCCGTTATTTACTATACTAACTTATATGAGCCTTATCCTAGTAGACTGAAGACTTACCCTAGAAAGTTCATCCAGGCCGTTTCTTGGCACGAGCACATCGACCTTGGGATCTTCCGGTTTTCGGGGTGCCTTCCTTGGCGGAGGTCCAGCCTCCATGCTGTCGCAAATAGCCTTTGCCAAGTCGGTCCAACGGCCGTAGCCTTCAGGTTCGGAGTAGTCATCAGCGTCCCCGTAGTTGCTCATGTAACGAAGCGTCTCGGTGGGCGAAACACCGTGGTCGACTAACCATTGAACAACGGCGTTGAATTCCTGGTCGCAGGCGATGGGGTTGTGCGAGATATCGAATCCAGATAATTTCGGGGTCGCCTCCAAATCTTCGACGTTGATTCGTTCGATTCGGTTACCACGAATCGATACGAATCTGTGGAAAGAAAAGATGTTCGTTTATCTTTCGGCGTTTCACTCAAAAAAAAAAAAAAAAGGAATCGAATTTCGAAATATCTATCAAGACTCACCTCAGCGATGGAATGGGCACGATCGGGTCGGTCCAGATCTTCTCCAGACCGCATCTGCTGACATCCAAACGGGCCAAGCTAGGGGTGAGGAGGAAGGGTGCGACCGTGAGCGTGGCGATCGGGTTTCCGGCAAGGTTCAATTTCATCAAAGTTCTAGCTCCTCTGAACATGTCGACGTCGATTGTTCTGAACATATTGTCAGACAGATCGAGCTCTCTCAGAGCCGACATCTGGCTGACAAGTCCTTTGGGGAATTTGGTCAGCTGGTTCCTGGCTAAATTCAGACGGGTCATCGCTGGCATAGCGTCGAAAGTTCCTGTGCTGAGACTCACAAGTCCGCAGTCGGCACATTCGAAATGGGTCACGCTGTTGATGTTTGTGAAAAAAATTATCAAGTTTCGAATCATTATCATTTTGGTAAGCGCATGAATGCGAGGCTTGAAGATCTACCTGAAAGTGCCATCCGCTGTTTTGAACACTGGCAGAGTCACAAGTCCGGGATTATCGTTCATGATGAGTGTTTCGAGTCGGGAATTGGTTCGGAAATGGTGTTCCTCGAGAACGGACAACTTGTTGTCACTGATGTCGAGGTAACTCAGGTCTGTGAGGTCGGCGAAGGCGTGGGGATGGATTCTCTTAAGACCGTTAGCCCTGAGATAGAGCTTTTGAAGTGCGGTGATACCGTCCAGGTCATCCTTGGCCACGATTCTGATCCTGTTCTTCGATGCGTCGAGAGAGTTTATACTCGAGGACTTGATGGTTGCCAAAGTCGACAAATTGTTTCCTAAACAGAATCAAACTTCATCAAACAAGATCCATGGTTTTGTATTTTCTAATTTTGCAATCCAAAAATCCCGCCAAAATACTAACCAGAAATTTTAAGAAGCTCTAGATACTTGTTGTCGTCGAAAACGTCAGCCGGAAGTCCGTTAAGTTGGTTGTTCGAAAGGTCCAATTCCTCCAACTCTTCCAGAGGTTTGAATGTCGCTCTGTCGATAGCCCTGATTTTGTTGTTCCTCAGATTGAGGTACTCCAGTCTTGGAGTCCTGGTGAACGCAGTGGGCAGAAGTCGAGGAAGAGCATTGGCAGACAGGTCGAGGTCGAAGACGTTGGATGCGTTGAGCAGATACTTGGGGCTGTTCTTTCCCTGATTGAGCTGCAGAGGGTTGCCAGAAATGGTCAAAAGCTGGAGCTGAGTATTGTTCTCGAACACGTCAGGGTTGATTCCCAGCAGTCCGTTCCTGGTCAGATTGACCGCAAACAGGTCGGGAATACCGTCAAAGGCGCTTCTGTCAATGGAAGAGATTCTGGTGTCAATTATCGAGATTGACTGCAACTGCTGAAGCCCCTTCTCGCGAAGAGCGTGTGGGCCAAGTTCGATATCTTCAACGTTTTCGATCGTGATGTGAGTCATGTCTGGTCCGAAAGTTTGCTCACTGCTGAATTGCGAGCACCTTAAAAGAAGAACGGTCGTGATGAGTCTCCCCTTCAATATTCACCATTTATTTTCTTCCAACTGTAACACTTACCTCGCTGTTATTGCACCAACGTATCTGTCCAAGCATCTGCATCCAATGGGACAGTTCTGCTGGAATAGTATTTCCTCTTCGTCGTCAATTTCGTCGTCGAATTCGTCGTCTTCGTCGTCATCGTCGTCATCGTCATCGTCATCGGAGTTCCATTCGGGATCCTCGTTCATAAGAATATCGTCAGTCTCGTTATAGATCAATTCCTCAGCCAGCGGTTCCTTGAAGGTTTCTGCGTCCTTAGCTACTGGTCCCTTGGCGACTGGCTTCACCTTCTTGAAAATAAGATTCTTAAATCAGACGGGGAAATAGTATTTTTAGGTACGATAATGACCATGCACACTCCCCATTAAATCTGATTAGCAGTGATATGGAAACTTCACAACTGTGCTGGAAATTTGCCACTCTCTCTAACTGAACTTACCTCAAGCTCGTTGGCCACTTCAGGCAACACTTTCTTCCCGTCAGCATTGGCTTTCATGGCTTTGACAAGTTCCTTCTGGATTTAAAAGCGTGATGATTAAAAGCGATGCGCATGTCCCAATGATCTTTCTAACATTCAGACAACGACCCCCAAAAAAATCTCCATTTACCTGTTCGACAGTCGCTTCCTCATCCAGCGAGCGAATCTCCTGCAGAAGCATCTCATGTGGGTTCATCAGACTCTCAAAACGCCATGGGGCTGGTGGGGGTGGCGTGCTCGAGTTAGATGGTTTCGGCGGTGGTGGTGGAGGTGGTGGACTGCTACCATTCGGAGGTGGTGGTGGGCTGCTACCATTCGGAGGTGGGGGTGGACTGCTACCATTGGGAGGTGGTGGCGGACTGCTACCATGCGGGGGTGGTGGTGATGGTGGTAATGACTTCGGACCGGCGGGATAGTTGACTATCGGTGTTGTGGACGAGAGGACTCCGGTGGTGATCGCCAGGATCACCACCAGCAGCAAAGCTGCTCCTTGCTTCATGTTTGTTCGGGGCCTGAAGCAATACAGAAGCGTGCTTGGATGATTTTTTATTCTTACAGCATTGGAAAGCACAGCGTGTAAATCGGGTGTTCGAAATAGACACACTGACATTTGATCACGTCGTGCTAATGTTTAGTGTACATCAAGTGAGCCTTCTTTCACTATAGGCGTAAAGCGTTCCACTATTGCATTCAATAGGAACGGGTTTTTTAATCCGATCTTAGGAACGCGGAAGAGTCTAATTCGTAGGCAAGGTAGCGTTTGAGTGTTTTGTTGGACAGTTGGTGTCTAGGCATTCCGAGATGATACGTAACTCGCATTCCTGTATCTATAACGCAGAAGATCATGCATCGCGGATCTTTTATTCATATAAGTATGCGTGGGACGTTTCCTAGAAGATTTGCTACATCCATTTCAGGCTGGATAAATCTTACTATCCGTGCATCGCTCGATGGAATATTTCTTAAACTCGCTTTACCACGGGCTACCATTATTTCATTCATTGCCCACGTCACACCTGCAGTGACTCACATAACATGAATATTCTCGGTATAAAGACGGTATATCATTATCTAAGTATTACTTAATACGTTCCAGTTATGTACTTGATACGAAGCTGTTGTTCGTACCGAAATACAGTTGGGTTTTGATAGCTATTTTATTTTCGCTCTATTTCCGAGAGCTTCGATAAGCTTCAGGGAAAAAAATCCGTAAGTCGTCTAATTCCTCGAAGCTTGACAATATAAACGGATTATACTTTTGGCCGTGATTGTTTACCAAAAAAATTATTCATTCTATGAAAAATGTCCTTGTCACTTTGCTCGAAGATTGGAATAACCGGTTCGTCGGAATATTCCACTATACTATCCTTATCTCGACTGACAGCCATGATGACATTAGTTATTGCAATTCTTAAAACGAATGAATTGGAAAAAGGCAACCACGTCTTTAGATACGATTTAATCGCCGTAGCAACAACGCCTAGGTGTTAAGTCACGTCTATGACACACATGTTTGCACCCATGTCAGGTACGTTATCAGCTGGATGATTAGTCTTCGGGGTATCAGTTTTTCGAACGAACCATTCAGTTTGATTCATCGACCACAAAATTCGTGCGATTATAGTTATCGCTACAGACTTTGTTCACGTATAACTTTGTCGGATGAACAAAACGCGATGGATGTACTAACTGCTTTTTAATCACTTTAGATCCAGAGATAGAGAGGGACCATCAAGCATGAAATCGTGAACGATTCCATCAAGTATTCTTGAAGAAGCTACGCATCTCTTTTGCGATAGACAGTTTCTACTATGGATCATTAGGCGTTTCACTACGTGAATCGCTTTCTAGTTCTATTGACCAAAGCTATTGTTCAATTGATATTCTTTTTCTACCATCCAGACAGCTCATCCTTTTTACATATCCTAGCGATTGCACATGCGCCCTCGCCACGAAGTGAGTTATTCGTTCTATAAACTCATTTCTTATCTCAGTTCCGCCAGGTGTGACACTCCATGATTGTAAACTTCAAGAGAGTGAAAAAAAAAATAACCTCGATGTATGTTTAGTTGAGTCAAGCGTACCGCCCACGACTGTCTGAGAATCTCAATTATGACACAAATTATTCTGCGTCTTTAAGATTTAGAATTACTCCAAATTTGGCAACAGGGAGAGAAAAATATATTTTTGTATCATCACTGTGACAATATACATAAGTAAATCTCTGTATAGCTGATTTCCTCAGAGCTATAAAATATTATTTCAAGTGGAGGTTGTAGGATGATACGATACGGTCATCCTACACCTTTGTCAATTGTACTTAGAAGTACTACCTGAGAGATATGTGGAACTACCTTTCTGAACAATGAAACCCGGTAGACACCTAATACCGTGACTCTTGTCAGACTATTAAACCCGAACGTCAGGATCTTCTTCTTACAACAGAGAGAAAATGAAGGGGAAAACACGCCTTCGAAACTCTTAACGATCAGAAAATATTGGGGTTCATAAATTTTAGAGAGCTTCCTTTTTTGTACAAAAATATCAGACGCGGGTATCAACATCCACAAAAGGAGTTGTGACCCATGAGAGAAATAATTTTCGAAATTTAATGTTCGAAAAACGCGGTCAAAGCCTTCGATATTCCACCAAGCCAAAGTGAGCTTTCGCTCGTATTAGTTTTTTTAATTCCTATATTAATAGCCTCACTGTGTAGAGTTCTTTGTTACGCAGTTACAAACTCGAGAGAACTCTACAATTCTTTCGAGGCAAAGACATCGCACACGCAATGTGATAGGTGCCACGTTAGGCGTATCAGAATTGTAGATATGGCACACTGCGTTTAAATATGATGAAAATTTACAGATAAACCGCAATTAGGTTATACCAAACCATAGACGCGATATACGGATGAAACTGAAAGGATCGGTGAGAGTATTGCCCCCGAAATGTATCACTTGACCGCATGTCGTGTCGTGAGATTAAGTGACAGTATATAATGTCGCAAACGGGTGTTGTTCACTTTTGCACATATATAGTTAATCGGGTCGATTCAGTATGGAATAATAGTCTCGACGAGGACGACGGTTTCAGAAATTTTTAAAAATACGGAGAATTTTGAACCGCGGTTGTGACGCAGGGTAGAAAACAGGTAATTTGGTGGCAGGACCAGGTGGGATTTGGGGCAGCCCTTTGTCCCGGGACATTATACCGCAAATGCATACCGCTTCAGGTAAAGTTACCTGCACTCTAGGCAGGTGGTCCTGCGTAAGGCCCAAAGGGACTTACGCGCCAGTAAATCTTCGAGAAATCTTCTACCATGTCGCCAGCCGATTTTGACGACTGGTAGACACCTTCGAGTTTAGTGTTTTCTCGTTTGCTTTATGACCATACTTCGGTATTCTTAGTACCGAAATGTTTTCCGTTATTGCTAATATTTTGTCCAAATAATCATCATTAACTGTCATCAATCAGAGGATTTCCTCGTAAGTGAAATCGAGTTAATTAGTCCGTGAATCCCGTAGTGAAGAAGAAAAAACAAATTAAGGAAACCTGCAATAACGAAGAAAGTTTAGTTTCTACAAATCGGATTTCAGTCTTGAATATTTCGAGGCTTCTGACGGACCGCCGAATCTATTGTTTTCACCACTATGGTGAAGTTTAAAAACTCTACGAACCACAAAACTGAAGATCGTACAGGTAGACAGTGGAATGCGATAGTATCTTGAATATAGGTTCGTCCATCAACCGTCTGAATTAATTTCAAGAATCTTAGCAAACAATATCTACCTTATCCTCACGGATCAGTAATCACGTGATATGAGTCATAGAAGTTGAACGGAGATCCAGATTATAAGACGACAAAAGAAAGCGATAAAAAAAATGGTGATTAACGATATATTTGTCTGTATCGTAAATATTTTCTCGTTCTGGGTAGCAACGTCACAGTATAGTATTTGACTAATCCAAGTGCAACCGATACACGTCAATGACATTTGAAACATCGATTTCAAAATTCTAATCCCGATTATGTGCACCGTCATCAGATGGCGAAACACCAAGAGCGATTTATTTAAATCAATAGCTGCCATTGTGGTCACGTGGAAATATCGCTGACGTCGAACATTTTTCAACGACCATTCGCCTTGATTTAGATCGAGTAAAATTCACGATCGGAGATTTCATGTGTGTACAGAATCTTAAAACGAAACACCAATGATAATAGAGGATATTATTGAGCTCGGGGACGCATGTCGATTCATTGGAAGGACACTGAAAGTCATTGACCAACGTGCATGCAAAGTCGGTGTACTGTTTTTTTCGAGGCTAAGAGGGGGAATAACAAACCGTGAAAACGAAGAATCGAATTCAATTTTTGTCTATACGTTTGATAACTTGACTTGAACCGCGTCCTATATGAAGCACTACGTCTATATAATAGGAAAGAATTCTTTTGTCCCTGTCTGCAATGGCGGCGAATGGTTAAATCTTATAGAGAGAGAGAGAAAAAAAAATGGCTTCCATAAAACGTTATCACCTCCCCACAGGTACGGTCTTATCAAATCTTATCAGCCGACGATATACGCCACGAACAAAAGTATGTACAAAGATATTTGTTTTGTCTAGTAAGTTTGTAGAGGCCACACGTAGGTATGTGGTACAAACTCCATAGTACATCAAATATCGTGATCTGTTGTTACCGATGCATTGAAATTCTATTGCGCACCGCAAATATTTAGCGATTCAGCAATACTGTGTCTACCGGTATGCATCACACACCGCAAATGTGTGTTCTATTGTCTGCCGTACAAAGTAATAATTGGAACATTGAAGGATAAAGAAACAGAAGCATCGCAGCGTTTCGTTTTGAAATATTTTACACCGGTTCTGTAATGTACACGAACCCATACATTCCGTGATCAATGGTGGGCAGCAGCATCGATGATCTCATTAGTTATGATTCAAAATTTATCTCACGCGTTTTGTTTGAGAGTAGAATAATCTATTGATGGCGCGCGGTGCAGCCTAGAATTCTTCGACTGGTTAATTGTTTCTACTAACGGATTTATATCCCGTATAGAATACATGTACACATCGATAATTAAACCACACTCTATTACTATTGAAACTCTTATCGGCCCGACCGCTGTTTTATTAAATGTATACAACGTACGTGCGTATCGCTGTACAATACAACTCAAATGTTAATCGTTTGGCGTCAGTACGTATCATAATATTCTATGAGTTGTTCTTGGAAGGCACTTATTGCCTTTTGACAAAATATTATCTTGCTCATTCACACTTCTTATCTTTTTCTTTCTATTTGACGCCTGATATTTCACTCATACGTTGACACTCGACACATTCCCAGTAACGGATTTACGACTATCGCCACCAATAACTATAATATCGACCTTGGATTTTTCAGCGAGATCGCGAACGACCTTATTTCGATTTTTTCTATCCCTTTTTCACCAAGAAATATCTCCTGTGGAAAATATGTAAGGAATCTTTGTCCAAAGCAGACTCTGTGTGAACGAGATAGCCGTGTGTACATATGTTGGTTCAAGTGGCAGAAGCGAGCTGCGTACTACTTTAAAAATAGTTTTAAATTATCGTGCGAGTTTTATTTATGTGTTTTATTTTTATTTTTTCATTCAAATTATAAAGTGACATTTATTTCACTCGTTGACCTTTCAACGCCGCTTATACATAGGTTGCGAATTTTTTTAACGATAAATCAGCAAGATTCTAGTAATGACATTGTGGCTTTGGCTCAGTCCGCAATCCTTGAGTCTCAAGATAGTCGACGCTTTCTGATCGCCTGAATAAAGAGAAATAACTCCGCGGAGCGTGTAGCAGCCATTGGAGTGCATCACACGCCTCGACATGTGTGACGGGGCGTAAAAGAGATATTATCAAAGTATAAAATCCGAATCACCACTCCACTCACCGATTTCGATCCAAATTCCGTTCCTCAGTTGTCTGAAGCTTGTTTTAAAATCCAGATATAACTCGGAGGTACGTTTCTTGAACGTTCGCACGATACGATTCTCTGTCGTCTTTGAAAATTTTTCTAGCTGTGTACGTAGCGACAGGCGCGTTTAGCCTCTGGAGTGGGGCCGCTGCTCCGTTCAGTCGCTGAGTCCCCCTGGTACCCTCTACGGAATCTGGTGGGGGGTATAAATCCGCCATTTTGGCGTCCCTAGTTCGTGGATCGCAGGTAATTCAGGCAACAGGTAACAGGTTCTTCGGACCGATCGTCTTTCCGCTGACGCCACCTATCCGCGTTATACTCAACCACTCGAATCACCTGCGACAGGTGGATTAGTCTACGGCAGGTAAATCAGCCTCCTATCCGGTCGTGATAGGCTTCGAAATAACGCGCCAACATCGACCACTTGTTGGTTTTAGGATGTAAAGATTTTTACATAGATTTTTTTAGATGTTTTTAAAATAAAACACCGAGTTGATATTTAATATAACATTTGTACTGCATTGTATAATCGAATCTTGATTCGAAGATGTGGAAGAACGAGATTTGGAGGAGGAAATAATTTTCTTGAACGAAAAATTGATTTGAATAAATATACACCCGATTTATTCAATTCATAATGTGAAAATATGGGACAAAAAAACTTTGTTATGTATCGACGAAGTTCAGCTTTTTTTTTTGAGTGTTTAATAGTATATTATGCATCTAGGGGCGACAAGTTGTTTTTGACGAGTGCGAGGTTGTATCACGAGGCGAAGCCGAGGGATACAATCGCACGAGTCTAAAACAACGTTTGCCCTGTGGTGCATACGATATTTTATACACCAAAGGGAAATAAAGTGGTTTTTCCGGCTGGATCAGGGCAATAAACCACCGTTTATGTCCCTGAGGTGTATAAAATCTATTATTCTGTCATCTTTGATTCGAGTATATGAATTCTTCTTCTTCTTCTGTGGTATGTTATCGAGTAATTGTAAATTAGGATTGAAATAATCATAACTGTAACAGAAATTTATTTCAGTCATTGTATCGAGAGAATTTTACGTCATATCGGATTAATCACCGCTGTAATCGCACTTTTCCTTTGCCTGAATTCCCTGAATAAATGAATTCGTATAAGGAGGATATTTTGTGCATCACAAATTCGCAGTAAATCAATTTTTGTCGTTTCCTGTGTGCACCTCATGAAATTCAAGGTTGAATGATACACCGGAAAATTTGTGGAATCGAAAGAGTTTAATTTGATACGATGATTAAAATTAGAGGAGCCCTGGTCATCAGCCTTTATCTTAATTATCGTATGATTTGCCTGCGGTTCAGTAGAATGAATATAAATAAATATCTGTCTGATAAGATTTCCATCTGTTTCAAAACATACTCTTGCGATTTGGATATATTTTACAGAATATTTATAATGTAAACAGCTTATCAAGTGCGGTTCAACGTCCTGTGGTTGCTGCTCAACATTCTAGTGAATCGATTAATTCAGGATCAGGGATCAAGGTTGTCAGAGGCCTCTGCGATGAATTGCGTGCAAAATAAGAAACAAATTCACCTACCTTACTGAAATCAATGAATCTGATTAAATATGCCAGCGTTTCTTATGATCTTACTGCTTGAGTTTGTAGGCTCAATTTTTATATTGCCATATTGCTTCTGTTTGTTTTCTTTTCAAAACATACTTTTATTATTATAAATTTCCCATTCTATTAGACATTGCAGGACATTGCCCTTGTGTTTTGTAATTGCTCGCACAAAAGTAGCATGAGATTGATTGTATTGCACCGGAAATCGATCATTTGTGCTACTATACACGGCTCAGTAGTCGCTCAATGAAATTTCATTGTAGATGGAATATTTGTTTGAAAATAATGCAGCAAATGAAGCCAATTCATAAACGTGGCTTCTATACAGTTCATAATATATTTGTGCCTTGAAATTGCACCGTAATGAAAATTGCTAATTTTGGTACACACGTTAAAACACTCCGGTAAAATAATCAACGATTATTTGAATTCCTCACAAGTTGTAATTTGTATTCATATCTCTTCACTGTTATCTTTATGCCTCACGATAATTCCGAGAGAAAAAGTAAAGTATATTCAGTCTTTTATTCATCACATTGAATACTTCTTCTGACAAAGCTGGTCGCAGATGGAAAATGAAATCATCTTATCTCTGTATTTCTGATTCATGGATAATAAGAGGAAAATATCCGACAGAACAACGTTGCGATTTATATGGAAAAAAATATGTTTGTTAATCAACGAGTTTCAAACACGGTTTGCCTATGAGCGAAAAATCTAATCATCAAAATTTGAAAAAGTAATAAACTCAGAGTAAGAATCTACTTTATCATGGTTGGATGTAGTCGCTAAGTGACTGCAGCCTCGGTGAGTAAGATTTAGAGTGCCTACCGTCGTAGGTAAGCAGCCGAGATCAGAACCCACGATTCAAATTTCATTCAATTTCAAGGTACCAGAGTTTTCGTTGTTTCTGATTTAAAATCACGGGATGTTTCACCTACAGGTTGACCAGGCAGGAAAAAAGCGACTTACTTCTTATCGCGTTATTGCGGTTATCAGATAACGCGAGTTATTTGCGTTGGCCTGATCGCACAGCTCGGCTTTGATTCCGTGAAAACTGAACCGCGTCATGCTTCGATTCCAACAGCGTCGAATTTTTATCTTACAAAATCGACTGTAGTCAATCAGGCTTTTGAACCTGACAATGAATTCGCCTCGTTCGTAATAAGTCATAAATTCCAAGTGACATAAGGCGAAACGTGATACCTGCAACAGTTTTGCAAGTTACATGAGTCAAATACTCCAAATTCGCATGTGCTTCGGACGAGTCATGCCTGACTTTGTATTACCGTTGCAACCGCGTTACCATAGATGTATGTGATGCAATGATACAGCTTTCTAAAGAAATATGACAATCCGCCAGAGATCCATCGTCCGAGTACGTATAGTTTCTGCAATTTCTACGCACTGCCTTTCTTAGCCGCGCAAAACTATCGTCGACGAGAATGGTCAGAAAGTCGATAATTGCTCCGCAGGATTATCTTCTTTTTTTTCGCAACTCTTTCGGGGAACTAACCGCGATGCTGCCGTTTTACCCGGAATTCGAGGAATTCTTCTGTTCCAAAAAATATTGCGAAACCCGTACGCACGGGTTTGGGTACCGGTTACGTCACCTTGGCAACCACGTACATCATAATGTTGACCAAGATTCGTCCTGGTTTTCATTCATACGAGTTTCACCTCTCGGACTTATCCTCTTGCAATTAATAATTATCCTCTCGTCAGATCATTCCCACGTTCATCGTGGACTGGAGGAATAAATCTTGTCTGCGTGAAAAACAAGTTCTGGAAAAGTTGAACGGTACAAAGTGTGTGTGTGTGTGTGTGTTTTTTTTTAATACCTCCAGTCGTAAGATTTTTTACCAAAGGTTTTATGGATCAAAAACAATACCGTGGCGATCATGCGGTTCTCAGAAACTTACTTGACTCTCAACAGTTCAAGTCCAACGGCTTTGAGTAAAGTATACTCTGTGTTTGAGAATAATAGCGAGTCGCGTGATCCGTGGAAGTCCTACTTTGCTATTGCTCAAAGCCTTTGGTATACATATACCCCAAGATTTAAGCTAAAAGGAACCCATCGCAACGTCACCGCTCGTTTCTCACTTGTATATATTAAAAACCAATCCTCGTATTTACCTACGTCAGAGAACACGGCCTAGTCAATAACTGATATCTACAAACACCGTAGATCTCCGCAAAAGTTCGGTCAATTTATCATAAGGTTATCAACCGCATTGTGGAATATTCTGAGTATTCAAATTCATTTTTCCCGCCTAAATTATTCATGTTCGATTCTTTCACAGAATGGAAAATAAAACAAAAATGGTGACGATTTTAATATCGTCTGTTTTTTTTGTCTGTGGATTTAACCGGAAGTTGAGACCTTTTGTTGACACGCGACGTGTGACTCGCGGGTTCAAGATCGCAGTGGTACTAAATGTTACAAGGCGAGCGACTTCCTCGCATGGTAAACGGACGTTAATTATCAGATTTATACTCAATTGAAGAGCGCAGATAATCCAGCTCCTGGTTATTTCTGCATTACATAAATCCTCCACATACCGAATATATTCACTTCTTTTACAGCTTATAATTTAAGATTCAATATGATAGTTACGTCTTTGTCGGACGACAAACTACTTTTTTGTACCATTCGCTGTGTCTATGTTGTAAACCTACACTTAGCGATGAAGATGCGGTGTTGAAATAAGTGAAAAGAATCTCAACCGTCAACAAACGTTCCCTATAATTAATTAAATTTGTTAACGCGAATAAAAAAAGAAACAACATATCATCACCCTCGAAGCCACTATGGCTGATAATTTGTTCTTAGGCCGAATAAACCTTGGGTCAGTAAATCATCTTTCCGTACTGTGCCTTCAACAAGACACCGCGAAGAATATATTTTCTTCTTGAATAATTTGTTAACGTACAAAACCTGATGTATGTACACAACGTCGCGGTATGCGCGATATTAATATACCGGTCATCTCCATTGGTGGACAGAACAGAAAATAAATGAAATGAATGAAAAACAGCTGACTACTATGCGATAATTCTAACCCCGAGGTGAATCGATCGATCATCCACATTCCCAGATCTGGAAGAATATATTTCCTACGGTAAAAACTGGATTCAATCATTCTCCTTGGTCACGACTTACCTAATGCCACTTTACTCTCAGATTCGATTTCACATGTTGGTAATTGAACTTATTCAATAATAAATTGAGATAAACTTCCGGATCATTTGATTATTCGATCATGAACGATGAACTTTGAGTCACTGCCTTCTACTCCTTCTCTTCCTCGGTGCAAAACCCTTCAATCTGCACACGCAGTATCATCTCTAATAATAACTCACGACAATAGCCTGATCTCTGCAGTGATGAGCTTCAACTAAACGTGTATCAAAAATACGTCACCACCGGATACTCGGTCTGCGACCGTGATCGTGGCACCTGAATTAATCTAATTCGTGCCAAATATCAACGCTGTTCCTTCCTTGCATTAATCATATTCGGGCTACGCGTAGATTTGCAATTTACTCTCACCTTCAACGTAAAATTCGCCAATGAATCAGCACGTCGTACCTACTTCAGATCTACATTCGCGATGTCTGTCCTCCTCCTACCACTCGGTGTACTTTTATTTTTAATTTAGAACCACGTGTCTGGGTCTGCGGCTCGTCGTATTACGGCACGGATAATTCCCCAGTCGTTCACTTGCAGGTACTTAACGCAGTCAAGTAAGTTTAATATAGACTCAAGTATTGGCAGTGCAGAAGTCGACTCCGCAGGGGTCTTTGTTTCAAGGTTTCTAAACGCAGGCAGGATACCCCAGAACTCCGATGAGCGATTTGATCATGCGCTACATGCACGAAAGGATAATACGACCGTGTCGCGTGTGTGCTAGGGTTATACCGCCAATCCGCATCGCAGAATGAATAAAATTACAGAGAATCGAGACTCTGAAACGCTCGCAATATCATTGTCATATGACCATTTTACTCCTGAAATTTACCATGTCCGGGAAGCTGTTGGAAGAGCTTCATTAACGGTACCGACCCAGCCCAACTCGAACTGCCCGACCCAACGTGGGTACCTCGTTGTTACACTCAGGATTATTCACGTCACGTGCAATTTTTTTTCGAATAATAGTTTGACGTAAGAATCGCTAGAATTTTTTATTCCGAGATGACGACCCCGAGGACTCGTGAGATCAATAATTCAATAATAATTGTTGACATCGGTAACCACATATAAAATTAATTATACAGGAAAGTTTTTATTATTTTATTAACGTCACCTTATAATCGATACCGAAGATATTATAAGCTCACACGCCGGCGATTCTGCATTTTTGCGGAGGTTATCGTGACGCGTGTCGTGTGAATGAGCTGGAGAGATAAGCATGGTAAATTGTTAAAATTTAACGAACAGTCTCGCTTGTACCGTTCGGTATTTAATTCAACTGAAATGTTTCAGGTAGGTACGCGTGAACAATGTGACACCGAGGAGTCTCGGGATTCTCTCGAGTCCATTAACGTCGATCAGAAATACCTCTGACAACGTACGCGTATCAGTGACTCGTGCGAAGACGTAAACTATGAAGTTGATACTTCAAATGTCAATGATAATATTTTAATGACTTTTCAATTAAAACACCTTATCAAAATCGGTCGATATCGCCACCTTGAGATTGGGGGCTTAAAAGTGTCGGAAAGACGCACGTTATCAGCTCGCAAAATTACCGAGGCAATTATGATAGCGTGATTAATGGTGCAGTTTATACTTTGTACCGATTACAGTCTCACTTTGCATGATCCGTGAATAACCCCGGCCAACCGTGCGATGACAACAGTGCAAAACTTGTCGCATTATAATTTTGACAATGGATAGACTACTGCGCAATTTAACGGAGCGTTTACTACACTACCTTTACAGTAATTGAACGTGGGATGCGTATTGAGTATTCTCACCATTCAACAGACAATGCGATTAAACGCCGGAAAGGTTAATAATTGATTAGTAATTATAGAACCACAATTTTCATCTTCAATTCAAACTATTCCCTGTAAGATTTTGCAATTCATCGTGCTATACCTTCTGTCTCATACATCTACTAGTAACAATATTTTATTTATGGTCAACGTGATATTTTTACTTCGCCGACGTCAACAATTTCTATTGACTTTGCGTACCGGGCGACAATCTTTTCGATCCAGCGACTGCTGTTGTAAAATATATTTAACGTTATCTTGATCAACTGTTCAAATATTTAATCACAAGATGATCACGTGTTAGAAAATATTATGGACCATTAACGCCGCTTATTAAACCGAATAACATTTTTCGTCAAGAGTGGTCCCGGTACTTTTATCATCCATTTGCATTATCTCGAGTCATCTATTGAACCCGCATCCGGTCATAAGGGTTCTGGTGGATCAGGATCCGTCTGTTCATACCATCCTTAGTTCCCAGAGGGCGCCAAGGTCGCCTGACCCGCCTCTCGGGTTAAAGAAACGAATTTATATGCGGTCCCATACTTGTGCATCGGAAGTTAATCGTAATCCCATAGGCATGCATAATTATACTCTATGTATACCTGAATTTACATTGCGTCTAACGCATACCGATTCTCTACCGAACGTGGGCAGGTAAAATCCATTCGCTTTCATACCCGTTCCCCTAAAAGGTCCACTTCACCGACATTGCTTTTTCCTTCGAATATTACGTCATAACTCGATCCGGGGTTCCCAACGGGATCACTTCGTCAATAATACCATAAAACGTTGTATATTTATCCGGCGGGATGCGATCGATATTTTGCCGATGGTAATTTAGCTCCTAACTGGTTTTCCCGGTTCCTATATAGAAAAAACAATGTACGAAACTTATGAAACCCAAATTATTATCTTTTTACGAATTGTTATTGATCAACATGCAAACGGACATGCAGTCATTATCGGCTATACCTAGTAATAATTATTATGCTAGGAGTACTGCTGTTGGATATTTTATACCAGCGATGACGTGCGCAAGAAGGGTCATAAGCACCAATTGAAAAACATGCATACGATACAGACAAAAAAGAAAACCTGTAAACAAGAACGTGCGTGAGCAAATAGATAGCATGTGGAATATCCGATGCTATGTGAATCGTGTTTTTCAATCATATCAACGTCTTGGTAGAGCAAAGTGTCACGTAGCTTTATTTTACACGTAGTCATACAAATTGAAACCGACTGAGACCTGATTGAAAGAAACGCACAGGATCACTTACGGAGTGATGAAATCTTAATTATACCTAATTACAGTCTCATTGTTGTATGAAAATCCTGCGAATTCAGGATCCATCACGTGCCCACAATTTCATACAGTGGTCAAATGCAATTACATCTGTGGGTATGTAGACGTGACTTCGAATAGCACATTCGTGTTAATTAAAAAATTAACCGCAACACATTTGTGATTATTCTACAGCCTAATTACCGTCCGTTTTCCCGATTAGGTGTAATACCAACAATTGTTTCACAAATTGGAACAGCCCCCGTTGTAATACTAATCAGAGTCCTGGTAATTAGCCCGTCATAATTGCAGCGAAATTGTCGGACCTTGGCGCAGACGTACAACGTATGGCGCATCGGTAATCGTCTCAAACGTTCATTTGTCTCGATGAGCTACGGGGTCCGGTGAGAGATAAGATTTGATACATTACGGTCACGGACTATTTTAAGCTATTCGACGATACGCGGTAAACCCTGACCTTGGATAAGTTCCTTTCTGCGCTCCTCCTGACAGCCGTCTGACCGAGGTAAGCGAACTACCTCGAGACAGGAAGTCGTCCGGTACCGTCGTTAGCGTCCTCCGATTCGGATTAGGACCATGGAGTAACTGTAATTAGTATGACCGTACTCTCTAAATCTGAATCAGTGTATATACACTGATTTTCAGTTATAAGTCAACCGCTTGGTATACTTATAACTGGAAATCAGTGAATAGTCACTGATGCAAATTTAGAGGGTATTTCGGGGGATAGTCACTGACCTACGCGGATGTGGAGGTCGCGAATCGCGCACTGCGCTAACCGTTTCTATATTAGGTTAACTACTTTATCCCTCCCGATTGATGGTTTACATATGTGATGTGATGTGTATGCCCGTTCTATATGCGGCGTATATAAGGCGGGATTCCAATTGCAAGCATCCGCAGATTTGCCACCAACTGGCACGCTATGTTATTGAATTACCTCCGTACCCTCAACGCTCTTCTAAGACCGACTCTTGTAAGGCCACGTTCGCAATCAAACTTGGAGTTTACGGTCCCGCAAAAAGAATTTTTCTCACACCCGGTCGCAAAATGCCACTTTTCATACCTCTTGAGCGGGCGCAAAACAGATCTTTTCGGCCCTCGGGCGGAAATGTGCTTTGCGCCCGCCTAAAGCGGGCGCAAACGACTCTTTTCCTGCCCTCGGGCGCAAAGTTCCGTTTTGCGCCCGCTCACTCGGTCTGAAAAGAGGCATTTTTGCAGACCAGGTGTTGAGAAAAAAATCGTGTGCAACACGGGCGCAAGGCTATTTTGGCGAGTGTGATTGCAGTACACTCGCCTTCGGCTCGTACTGCAAATTTCACACTCGAAAAATAGTGTTTTGCGCCCTTGATACACAATGTACTATTGATAAAACGCCGACGGAATTGAGCAGACTGCGGTCGAACTTTCGTTTCTCGTCCTCGGGGTACTGTTCAGAACCCTGCGATGATTGGTATCACAAAGGAAATTCGGCTGTGACGATAATTCGACAAATTCGTTGGGAAATCGAAGAAATGCCCAAAACACACAGGATGATGACCATCCCCAACAGGTAATGAACGGGATGCCGTCTAATAGGCGAGGCCTAATAACAACTGCAGCTGAGGAAGGATATAACTCTTATCAAGTTCAATCCTTCTCTGCGTCTGTCACTCGCCGAAGTTAATCACTGGGATGCTTAGTAGGCACGTGAATTTCAATACCGAACTGCGTACCGTGATGAAATTAACAGCCCCATACCGGACTGCGGTGCAATTGAGTAACTTTGCACGAGTGAATCGAGAATATATTTGAAATTGGCGGTTCGTATGCGGGGTACGTGCGAAGGGTCCCGGATCCCGGTTCTTTGCTGAGTGACGAATATGCGAATGATTCGGGTAATCAGAGATAAGGCGTGGTTTCACGTTGTTAGTTTTGAGAGTGGAGTGTGTACGACGAAGCGACTTCGCTGTTGATCGTCAGTACTAAACAGTTAGTGGGGGTTTCTGAGCGAGTGTCGACGACGGTACAACCGCGCGACTGGTCTTCGTGCCACAGTGCTAGTTAGACCTCGGTCTGTGATAGTATTAAACCGTTTCTTCGATTTGATAAAATTTTTTTTTTTTTTTATCCACCGACATCTCTGATCATCGGTCTCAACCTCTGTCATTAAAGAGGGATCTGTATAAGTGCGGATCGAATCGGGGTGCCCAACCCCTAAAGAGGCCCCCTCCGACCCTGATTCTTGAGAAAAAAAAAACCGCCCTGCAGGAGGTAAGGATCGTGGTGAAGTCAAGTGGTTTTTGTAACCATGTGTAGTGTTCCCAACATTAATTTTTATTCTTGCATTGCACTTTGCGAAGGTGCCTCGCGAGTGAGTTAGTGACAAAGATGTATTTTTGTAATGTTTCGTTATAGTTTTGTGTGACGTGAGATTTTTGAGAATCTTCAAATAGAACTAAGCTCACGCTTTTTTTCTGGTCTCTATATTCTTCTGTACACATCTGTAGTTCAGTCAAGACCGAGTAATTTCACCGGCGATATTACCGTTAATTCCGAAAGATGTGCTGGAACCGGCGTTGAATTAAAACCGTGAAACACTGTCTAGGACTGGCCACACCGCGGAGGGACCAATACACTCTCACTTTCATACGGATACCGCCTTAATTATTCTCAGACCACAGGCGGCTTCTAGTCCTCACCTCACCTGTTGCTCGGGCCATTAATCCCCCAGGCAGACTGTAAAAAACCGATAGCTTCGTGCTCGTGCTCCTCGTGGCAGTTGGCAGTGAAGTAACAAACGAGACTATACGATTTTTTAAAATCTTATCCATATCTTTAGGAAGAAAATTGATTAGGTTCAGACTAGAGGATGACGTTGAAAAACATCTGCTTTCGTTCTTCGATTTCTCTGGCACCCATCGTGATTAGACACCTGTGGCTAAGTATTAGTGAGTTGACCCGACCGTCATAGACGGGCACAGGCACATTACGCAACCCGTTCATCGTGAAGCGATAATTCGGTCCGTTGCTGTAATCTTTGCGAAGTCGTACATCAACTCGCCTACATCGATAAGGGCTCTGCTATCTGCTGTCCCAACGGAAGGAGGAGTAATTAAAAAGAGGTTTTTAACTTACTTCTCACGTATGAGATTGTCGGTGTTGTTCTTTCCTGTTTTTCAATGACTGTTTAACGATTCTATAGCGAGCTCGGGCACCGCGTTCTTCTTTCTTTTACCATCTTCTGTTGCAACACAGTCTACAGCCTTAAGATTGACCGGACCCTCACCAGGTCTCACCTTTCAACGATCTATAACTCATTAACGATTCCGTTTTTATAACGACCCTTCGAGTTGTGTTGGAAGGTCGAAATTTGGTAATTGACATAATTTTAATAAACCTAGGATCGATTATGAAGCTCGGTCTGTGATTTCATCGATTCATTGGCGCGATGAACTGGCCCAGTATTATTTTCTCTTATGATCATTGAAACTTTGGAACAAACCTCGGAGCCAAGGACAGAGTATATGGAATCCATATTCATTCGGGCCGCGTCAGTTTAAATCTTACACTAGATCAGCGTAGATAGATAAATTTTATCTCAATGTTGAATTTCTGAAAAAAAAAATTAAAAAAAAAACCAGTCAAGAGTCAAGGGTCATATCTGGTCTCGTAATTACACCCAAGAGTTCCACTTTGATAAACGTAACACACGGGTCAGGGACAAATGGTTTGAAAAAAAAATTAACGAAATATCGAACCGTGATGAATATTTAAAATATTTATTACATTCTGTGGATGACGGACTCGTTGCCTCGCCTAACCCATTCGGCTTGAGCTTATCAGCGGATAGTCGCTTATCTACTCTACAGATCTTCCCTAGATTTTTAATGGCAGTATAGGCACCGGGTTGAATTTTATCGATACCTTATTAGACGATTCGAAACGAAACCGTTTTGGACGTGAATTTATTGGACACAGGTTCGATGTTCGACTGACGAAGGTCGTGGATTTTTCATTGGCAATGCTGATGACCGCGGGTGTAGGAAGATGCCCCCTATGACCTCCGAGTCATATATTTTATCTACTACTCACACATGCCCTTGTATTGCTCATGCGATTATTGACATCGAATAGTTATTACAGTCTTCGGCCCACAATCGGACACCGGATGTTCTTGATCCCGCCCAAGCTACTCCACGATTATCATTCGTATTGTCGTGTCTTGTATACGCGAATTCATGTTCACGCATCGAGACGCACTCGGCTTGTTGTATCGTCGTATGTTACTTATCGAGCACACTACGACACGGTATCTAATGTCCGATGTCTGATAGCGAAGAACAAGCTTCATATCAGCTATAAGTATTTTATAAATTCAAGAAACGGAACAGTTTTGTTTCAAACATTATCTCTTGTTTTTTTTTCAAAGATCATTCAATCAGGTGTTAATTTTTATTGCGATTCAAGCTCTTCAAAAAAACTTGATATCTAATAGCGGGCCCGACCTCTTCTCATCATCTATGATGATCAGTCCAGTGTAATTAGTTTGTAAAAATTATGCGTCTCACGTTTTGGCAATTGTTATTCGCATCAAGCCGTGACATAATTTCGAACTGTTCTCTCGCTGTTCATTCACAATTATTTCGACTTCAGAATTTTTTTCCTTTCAATCTTCATAGTCACTTATTTTACCAACGATTGACACACAGTCATTAGCAAAAAGGTGTGGTCATTGTGAACCTTGAGAGAATTAAAGATACTCTGAAATCGGGGATATTGTGGCCGCCATATCGTACTTTAATCTCACATGGTTCTATACATGTCGTAGGATTGTATATGATCATAATTTTAATAACGAAAAGTGAAGATCTGTCTCTCATATGTCACAATCTGACCGCACTTGATCCAGGGATGATGATCTTCATAGGTTTCATTGCGAGACCGACTGCAGACACGCATGGAGAATCGGACCACACGGCCAAGGATACCGTTATCCTCAACGGCAAAAAGTATTCGTCTTGACCAAACTGAGAGTCACACGTCTTTACCCTACTTTTTGCAATCCGGTATACTACCTCACTCCGTTGCCATCCGCATCCGGGCCGTTACGTATAGCTTGAGAAGATCCTGAATAATGATTTTGGACGTTTTAAAAACCTTGTTGAATCATCGATGAATCATGGTGTTGAGTGAAATAGAAATTAGCTAGCAAATTCTTCATCGTTCGTACACAAAGTTCGGTAAAAAGTTAAATAAGTGAAATAATAAAAGGAAATTCATTCGGAATTATGTGATGACCCCGACCGTGCTATCCGAAGGTCGATTTTTCTGAACCGCATGTGTTTGGTATCTGTTCTCTGCAGGGACATGGAAATTAATGCAGACCTTTAGCATCACCTGCGGCATACTTGTTCTTTGTGGTGTTGGTAATTTTTTCGTCACTTCTCTCTGCGCATGGTTACAAACGTATATAATTAATTATTCTACGTAATACCTGTATAACATGTGATGATGATGATAATAACAAAATTGCTACATGGTATATAACAGCTTGTCATCTTTTGATATGTTGCAGATGCCCTTTCGGTCGCTGTTCTGCTAAAAGAAAACGTCTGAGTTTATGCAATGTGAGTACAATGCAACCATGTTAATTGTCACGAAGAGCGTAAACGTAGCAATTTCACGTACGCGTACGTGAGCGATTTACGCGTACGTATATTCAAAATAAATTTATCGCTGAAAGTTGTTATTCAGTCTTTTTTTTCCCAGTTTGTCGAAATTTACAACACCTCTAAAAAAATGACCTTTTTTTTTCTCTTTACCCAAAACACAAATATCTTACGTATTTTCGAATAAAATCACAACAAATTTTTTGGGACACAAAAATTTTACTGGCTAAAATTATATATGTACGTACATACATACATCGATTTAGTTTCATCTTTTTTCCACTGCTGTTATCTGTCATTGACCGATTAATATTCCTGAAAAACAAATGTTTACTCAGATATTGGATTCATATGTATCACTGAGCTGCGGTACACGTTGAACAAGCGGAAGCTTCTTAGAGCTAAACTTTGAAAATCGATCCTCATTGATTGCTACCTAGGTATATAAAATTTCCCAAGCGAATTACCATAGAATTATGCGGAGATTCACTGTATCCAGGTGTATGAAATAATTCAAAGAATGTCGCGTCTTCTTTTTTTTGTTTGGTTTTTTTTTTTGTTTTACCATCATCTGAATAATATAATCTTAAATCTTGAGGCAGAGCATGGTTGCGTACAATGTGAATAAATTAATTTGAATTGCAAAAAAAGTATCATGTGAAAAAAATGAAAATTCTACTACCGCTCGAACACAGATCGTGATACGTCCCGCATGATAATGATCAACAAAAGTAGCACTTAGATAAAGTTTAAAAAACTTATTAAACGAGAAAATAATTCCGAGTCGTCGTAATCGAGGTGGAAGTTAAGCAACCTCGTCGAAAGCTGCATATGTGCACGTGTCATCAGCTCCTCGCAATTCCCTTACGCTCATCGTGTTGAAATTTATTAACATTGTCGGTCTAGGAAGTGACAGAGAAGACTCTGTTTCTGCGATATCATCTCAGAATTTTTAACCATTTAATGATCGTTTTTGGCTACTCGAAGCGAGTCGACTTTTTAACCTCATTCCGAAAAAGGAAAAGAAGTGAACGTTGGACCCAGAGTATTTGAAATTGGTGTATAGTTTTATTTTGCTAACGCCGATATCTTTGAAAGTAGGAGCAAGTTTCTTTTTTCCGTGTATATATCAGTAAACGGCCTACTTTACCGTATAACCACAGTGTTGAAATAAAATAACGATAACAAAATTTCCGGGAAAAAAAGTTCCATATAATTTATTCGTAATATGTAGCTTTTTTTCTACATATGTGAGTAACTATGACTGTAATTTTTGTGCAAATGGCTCATCAGTAATTTGAATAGAATTACTTCGACTCATTATCCATAATTATCGATATATCTTGTACAATAGCGATCACTATATTCTTGAAGAAACGGGTGCATAAACCGAGACACGAATATCTTGTCTTCGAACAACAGCAGGCACTCAAACCGTGTGGTCCACGTTATAGTATACATTGACGATCGTTATTTATTATTGTTATTACCATTAACACTCGTATAATTAATCTGGGAAATTAATGTACAGCTGTTTAATAACGTCCGCGTAGTTGGTGCCGGCTGCTGCATCGAACAAGTAGTTTGATTGAATCACGTGTGTCAACTGCGAGGTCGCTTCAATCAGTCTAATTATTAATTAATTTCGTTTCTCACAATTGTGACATGGAACATTCAATTCGGTTAACTTTCAATGCCAGAACCTCGGTTTCTCAGAGATTTTTTATACACAATGATAGGTTAACGAACCCTGATCTCGATCACAGACTCGACAAAAGCGTAATTATTGCAAGGCAAAAAATTTGCCGATTGTTATACTATACGCACCAAGGCGACAATGTAGATTCTGTAAAGTAGATTGATACCCTGCCTTAAAATATTTGACTGTATACTCGCTTTGAAGAATATAAAAATATGAAAAATGAGCATCACGACGAGACTCTGGTGCAAAGCAAACAGGTTTCGCCATCTTTCCGAAAATGACTTTGGCATGTTTACCGCTGTGGAAAATAACTCGGTGCAAAGTTTAACAAAAAATAAAAGAAAAACGTGTTTCATCGTGAATAATATGTAGATAGTTTCGTTTTTTAATCTCGTTATTAACGTCTGTCTTTTACTTCTCCTTGATGGCACATTAGTGACATAAGAGTTTTTAAATGATTCGAATTTATGATACGTGGATTATTTTTCTTCCACTCAAGATATAAAGTTATTTTTATGTTACGCCTGATTTCATTCCACGACTAATTCTAAGATTATCACTGTCGCTATATCTAATAAATTATAAGTTCTAAGCATTCTGCACACATGACTGAGCAGTTTCGCTTTTTGTGATAATCGAATCATATTTGCTACGAGGCTCTTTTCACTCTTATTATTCAATGACAATTTTTGAAAACGTCGATTTTACCGCAGTTTAAGCAATTCCTCCACGTAAATTATCTGCAGTTTCATTTATGTAATCCTGATTTTAACAACTCGAGTCACAACCATCACGCGGTAATTAGAATACCAGTACGGCTACATGCCGTGTACACCTTCTCGAACCTCTTTCAAGCTTATCTTATCAATGTGTGCGTCCCAGAATTAAATTCCAAAGTATGTTCGTTTGTCTTGCCCCACCCCGAACAGGTCTTGTGGTTTTCTGATTACTTTTCACACGTCGTAGCGCGATATAAAGTAACAAAAATTCAAAGCTATTCCTTTCAATTTCGTATCTCATTAGCGATAACTGCCCAAGGTTGATGCACGCGGTCTTTGTGAACGGTAATAACTCTTCAATTTCGATTTTTTTTTTTCTTCATTCGTTATCTTTCCGTTTTTCTTTTCGCGTCCTAACGAGCGGCGCGCTTCTGTCTGTCAGGAAGTGGTAATTCGCCCCCCCCTCCCATAAAAAAGACGTGTAAAAAGTGAGAAGGAAAATAAATGGATGAAGGAGAAAAAATCCCGCGTGTGCCGTCCGCTGGAGCAGACTGCGTTTCTCAGAAACCGTTCGGTGGCCGCAGCCCGCAAAACCCCCGAGGATTATAAACCTCATGAAAGGAAAAATAAACTGAACCTTCTCTCGACCCTGTGGTTAGACTCGGGTCTAGAAACTAGTTTTCTCAAAAACGTATCCTAGCCTCTGCCGTCATGAATTAAAACTAATTCATCCGTGACACGGAAATATCGCGCGACTTGTCGGAGCCAATGAGTCTTCGTGGTTTTCGCTGCCCAGCTACTATCTGGTTTTGTCTTTACTTGGTCATAGACCTGGTCTAGCCGAGTGTGAGACAGCTGCCTCGCGGCAAATCTGACGTAGCAGCTAACGCGATGTGATACTCGAGAAAATCGAAGACGAAAACCTCGAGGCTTGAATTGTGGGAGTACAAAAAACTTAAATCAATCAGGCGAGACTCGAGTTCTGATAAGATGACGAACAATCAAGGCGAAGAACGATCTGCGTTTCCGACCGGCTTTCTTTTAACGATCACAATTTGGCAGCTCATTATATGATTCTTCAATTCTCGGTTGAAATTGGTTTTGCATTCGACACGCGAAATAAGGTAACGTAAACTCTACACGGATGTGCCACATTATGCAGGCGAATGTGTTAGTGGTTATCAAGGCCCCGAAAACAACACGTACGTGTGTGTACTCGATTATTATATTATACAACAAAGAATTCGTCGTAAGGCAGATATAACGTGCTCCGATATTCGGCCAGATCGTGAGTCAGATTGAAAAATACCATTTCAATGAAATTCGAAGTCTCTGAGAATTAACAAACGTCGCGGCTATCCAATCCTGATTGGAATATGAAATAACAGATTTGCCGATCGGGCGATATGCTTCCTTTTGCGTAATTCAGATTATCGCGAAATCTTCGATTCTCGATACCGATTCTATTTTCGTTCGTATCGATTGATTGCTATTCTGAGGCTCGACGTCACACTCTTTGTGGCTTTTGTTTCGTCAAGAATCTCGGATTTTCACTCGAAGAAAGAACCATGACGACACGGATCAGTGATAAATGATACTCCAGAGATTCCTCGTGCTTTGTTTCGCCTTACCGCACACGCTGGTTATGCCCGTTGAAGCGAACGATGACGACACGCAATGTAGTTATAGAGCCTAAAGTCAAACGCTATGCAAAATAGCGGAAATAATATGATGAAACTTACTCCCACTGCCCACCTTTCATTTTTTCTCTGTTATTTATTAATTATTCATTCCAGAGGCTTTGGAACGAGATCAGAGAATTATTATCATGGAACTAAACATGGCAGAAGAACTAAATCTTGTCTTATCGGTCGCAAGGTCTTCCGAGATACCGTAGAGTCGTATCAGATTTGAGGTTCCTAATTACGTGATAATTTGGCGTCTTTGTTATTCCGCTTCGGCCATCGTATAAACTGATTAAACAAAATTTGACCGATCATAGCGAATGAATTCTAATCAATTTTGTCTTTTGTCTCTGGATTGGTCAATATTAGAAACGGACTGCGCCAGTTGTAATCTAGAAGGATAATTCCTTCTTCATACGGAATTGGAACGAGCTCCGAGCTCGTCGTTGTTAGGTTCGATCAACGCCAGTTTCTTTATCAGAACGGACTTAGTACCAGTCGTGGCTTCAATCGGGAGTGATGCACGATGTGTGTGCTTATTGTCCAAACGTAATGAGTGGCGTACGAATCGGTGTTAAATATTCCCAGTTTGAACGTAGATGTGAACAGCTAGCGACATTTTAATGATTAACAGTAATATAATATTCACAGTGTTGTTCATTATTTTACTCATTTATGTATGTCGCAGGTTGATGAAAACAAAAATGCGGACTGCTGTCACTGTGGCGGTACTCGTTACCCTGGGTTTGTTGGGACCTACGGACGCTGTGTGTTACCTGAAGAATGAAAACACTGCCCTTTGTCACAAGGTGGCCGACGTCGGGCTCATCGACTCGTCCAACCTCACGACCCTCAAGACTACCGTGCCCCATGAAACCCTCAGCTCAAATTCCCTGAAGGATCTGTCCGCCAATTTGAAAACCCTGGATCTGTCAGAAGGAGACATCAAGCTAATCGAGTCTGGAACGTTCAGGAAACTCACTGGACTCAGGGATCTGAAACTCTCCGATAATTTCATCGATCAATTGGATAACTCCGCTCTCGAGGGACTGGAGAAACTGAAGAACTTAGATCTCAGACGAAACGACATCCGCCAATTGCCATCAGCGTTGACGAAACTTACGGCATTGAAGAATTTGGAAATATCAGGCAATCCTCTAGTCTGCAACTGCGCTACACTCCGCGTGAGGGACGACCTCTTGGCAGCCGGTGTCAGAATCTCTAAAAAAGTATTTTGCTCAAGCCCATCAAACCTCAAGGGAGTCTCAATGCTCGTACCGGAAGCCGTAGTGATCTGCATGTTCGAGGAACAGGATGGCGAGATGCAGGGTGACGAAGCTGATCCCGGATCAGGCGACTTCGAGGAGGACGTTGCAGTCCCGGCGGAGGCATCAACGCCTTCGGTACCCCATCAAGATCACGATGACATAAAGCCTGAGATCATCACCGAGGATCTGGCTCGGAGTAGTTTTGTCGATTCTGACTCGCAGACGGAAAGCTCGACCGAGGCGGCATCAAAATCTGATTCTTCGAGTTCTTCGGCGTCCACCACGGACGGAAATTCTCCCACCCATTCAGACGATTTCGAGTTTACTCCAATCGCCAAAGACGCCGTCGATGAATTGATCGCCGAAGGTTCCGGCGTAGAGGAAGATCCTGACGAAGAAGGATCGGGCTTCGAGGGATCGGGCACAGACATCTCGAAGTCTCTGAACCCCGAAGACTTTGCTACCAACACAGATAAAGAGGAGGAAGTTACAACTACCACCACTGATCCATCCGCGACGTCTACAATGGGGTGGTTCGACTTATTATGGAATGGCGGAGGAGATTCCACGACAGACAACAACGTCGAGCCCGAACCAGTGATCCCGGAGGAAGCTACCCCAACGACCACGACTACATCTACACCAAGTGACACCACCGAAACGGTGATCGGTGAGCAGGGCGCAGCATCGACAACCGATACCCAGAAGAGTACGGGCTCGTACATAGTCCTGGCCGCATTGCTAGGAGTGCTCGCTGCTCTGGTTGTGTTCGCTGCCTACAGGTCTGGCTTTTGCAAGAAGAAGCCAAGCGCGGACATTGAGCGTGGCACCGAGCTAAAGGACGTCAAAAAGTCGTTATTGGACCCAACCAACACCCCGCAACCGAGGATCGCGTCGAATGGTAACATGGAGAACGTCCCTCTTGTGGCACCGGCCACCGAGGCTTGGGCGTCGTCCCAAGAATCCAGACAATGGCCCTCTCAGACCAACGGAACCAAACATCCGTCCAACGCCGAATCGGACCCTGTCAAACCACCAAGGAAGTCATTGCCTCCACAGGAGGACACCAACGGGCTCCCAGAGGTCAAGACCCACGCGCCGATGTCGACGTTCGCGCCAAGGACAAACGAGTCGCAAGGTAATTCGGTGACGCCACCTAACAGTCCATCCGAAGGTGGCTACGACGGTAAACCCAGTCCACCATTGAGCCCAAACGCTCAGAGAGTGAAGATAACGCTGCAAGATAATCCCGACAGCATCCCCAAGACACCGATTCTAATAACGCGGACGAAGCCCGGTGTGAACCTAGTCAAAACGCCCTAAGCTCAAGACTCGAAGATGTTACTGCTGACTCGTGTATTCTAGCTTGAGACACACACCATTAATGAATTACCGATTTTTTTTCATATCACGTCGTGTTCCTAGGCCTGGGGTTCCGTCCGGCCGATCCGTGATAGCAGGGTTCACCCTGATTCATAGTTATCAACCATTTTACTCGATTCCATTAAATCTGCTGATTTCGTGGCGAATGATAGATACTGTAAAACTTGAGACTTGCTGTGGTACTGGTAACCAAAAATTTTTGTTCACTTGTACCACTTCAACTCTCCCTATAGTTGATGTATTATAATTTTTAAGGGTAACCTGTACATAGTTTTCGCGCCATTGAAACGTTTCACGTGATGCGGGCATTCTGAGAGGATACAAAAGTGTGAGGAATTTGTTAACGTTCATCGACTTTTAAAGTCGCTGAAATGTCGTGAAAAATATAAACTTGGGATATTTGTGAGACGTAAGGCGTAATGCATACGTAATTATGTATATTCATGTATACGGTATATTGTTGTTATTATTGTGCCTATTTGAACAAGCATGGTTGGATTTTCACATTCGAATGACGATGAGTAAATCTTGAAAAATGATTTCTTTCGATTAGTTTACGCATGTAATTACGGGTCTATCGACGGCTGTTCGTCGTCTACCGGTGACTTGTTGATCGAAATCAAGTAAAGAACATATATTGTACCGTGAGACTAATGATAAATCCTTAGAATCTAGATCACTAGATGTAAGCGCGATTACGTAATTAGTCTTTTAAGATTATTTTATGAAGTTGTCATAAAACATTTGTCAGGGTCATGTATAGAGGTGATAATGCCAACGTACCTGGTCAAAAGTTATCGGCAACGCAGGTTTGTTATTTATTTCGTAAATAATATATATTTTCAAATACGGCTCACTTAGCATTTAAATATGAATAGATATAGTGACGTATGTATACCAATTGTTGACGCTATACATATTATTACACCTATATTATACATATTAATTAAAATAGAGTATATTTGATTAGTATGTGAGTCTATTGTAATATTGATATGATAATATAAATAAACATTATAATATATTGTCAAATATTATACACAAAGTATAAATGTTCGCGTCTTCTATAAGCCAAATGATTGTAAATTTATATTATATCCAAGTATACTACTATATCGTACATCTCTCGCGATGTCTTACTATTCGATATAAAAAATATTATGTAGTAAATTTGAGGCTTAATTATTTTACTCCACAATTATATATAAAATTCTCCCAATTTCGCTCCAGCTTTTGACTTCATGACTCCATTTAAATATGTTTCCGTTGATATCTTTTCACGTTGAAAGTGGGTATTGGAACGAACGAACCCTTTCAGGATCGTAAATCGGCACCAACAATCTGTGAACAATACGTCACACTCATAATTTCAGGTCACACCAGGGCGCCACCACTGCGACTTTGTTGACTTTCAGATAACTGTATCATGCTCGGGAAAATAACTAGCGAGATAGTGATCTTGATTAGACCGTGTGACATAGGGCGTTTCCCCTCTGTAACTATACAACGGTGAGGACATGACCCAAATACTTACCTTAATTTCGATGCTTTCAAATAATATAATAGTTTCCTGAAAATTGTTTTGTTCCATTATAGAATCGCAAACGATAAGTGGTTCCCACTTTCTTGATAAATTTACCCACTTTAGTATACAGTACAGCTGTAATTCCTCTTTACAAACGGTCGGGTGTGATAAGAATCAAAAGCAAACAGTACGATATTTAGAATACCGGAATATCAGTTTCTACACCTATTATGAATTTCTGATCCTGTTATTCTTTCCTAACGATGTTGGAGACACATGACGTACGTGCATCAAGATAGTTGTCAGAATCATAGCAGATATTCCGAAAATTTTACTTTTTCTAGTGCAGCTCACATTTTTGTAGTTAGGTGCGTCATTCTGAAGCAAATTTCCTGAAAATATGTTTTTTGACGGAATCCTGGAATAGCATTAGTTATCATTTTAGGTAGGATTAAAGTTTTTGTCGTTATTGTTGCGTGAAACAAAGATATTTTGGGATGTAGGTGTTCAGAATTTAATGCGGAATTGCGCTATTATCTTGATTTTTGCTCCTGTTACGCGTAGGCTTCGATATCAGTGGAAATAAGTGACGCGGTTGCTTGGTTGGTAAAGACTGACTACAGCATACTCTTAACATGTAGTCGATTTTATTGCCTATATAAAACCACAACTTCTACGATACTTCTCATACTTTGAATCACAAAAAATGCTGATATAATAGGTGCGATAAACGAATCAACTATTCATTAAAAAACTGGTCTCGGGTACGAGGACAAACAAAAATGTGTCGTCATCAGAAGATGCTCAATTTCCGATAAACAGACAAATCAACTTTAAGGATGTACAGGCCATACAATCTCAACCAAAAATGAGTCTCGTCGTCAACATTGAGTACTTCGAGATGAGATAAAAATCGGAAAAAAATCAACCACAATCAAGATGATAAAAGTATTCATTTTCAATAATAATAATGCCCAAAAGTTATCAACAAATTGTTTTAAAAAATCGATGGTTTAACAAATTTCCTAGTGACGTTATTCTTTTTTCATGTCAAATGAATTTGTTGATCTTTCTGAATACACATGAATTTTTTCAGAATTTTGTCACTTTTTTTAAATTTCCGTTTTCGGAAATTTCTAAAGGCTGTATTTACAAAACTATTAGTTCCACGCTCCGGAAACTTCGGAATTGTAATCTACATCGTTTCCACAATAACATATCCAAAATTCAGATTTATTTCCTCCATTTTTCAAAATCGAAAACGGAAATTTCAAAAAAGTGACAAAATTCTGAAAAAATTCATGTGTATTCAGAAAGATTAACGAATTCATTTGACATGAAAAAAAAATAACGTCAACAGGAAATTTGTTAAACAATGATTTTTTTAAACAATTTGTTGATAACTTTTGGGCATTATTATTATTGAAAATGAATACTCTTATCATCTTAATTGTGGTTGATTTTTTTCCGATTTTTATCTCATCTCGAAGTACTCAATGTTGACGACCAGACTCACTTTTGGTTGAGATTGTATGGCCTGTACATCCTTAATAATCATACCTTACCTTTTACATAAAGTTATCCGAATGACAGTTTCACTCTTTATCTCCGATTCATTAACGCGCATCTTGAAGGATACTCGATCGCATAACTCCTAGTGATATTCTAATCAGTAGGCATATCCCGGATCTTTCGATGAAGCCAGAAGTTTCCATTCTCTCCAGTGAAATTTTTTTACAGCTATAGAAATCGGTGAATACTTTATGATAGACAGGGCATTGTTCTTCTTGTTGAGTCCTAATAGTAACGACAGACCATCCTAACCAAAATTTGGTATATCTTGTTCCTGGCAAGATGGTTTTGCAAAGAAATTATATAGGGGGGCGGGGGGAGTTGCGAATCTTTGTTACCTACCCCGGAAAGAACAGGAGGCCACAAGAAAAATGCCAAGAATAAGATTATTAATTTTTTCTACGGTCTGGGGTCTTCAACTCATACAAGTGACCGTAGACATTATCTTCATGCAGACGCTGGGAACCCTGGAAAAATACGGTTTTACAGCCAGACACGGCTAATGTAAGAAGTATGAGTTATTACCCCATCAGCGCAGACTACGTCGCGTCGTAGAAAAGTCTCAAGAAAGAGAATACTTCAAATCTGTTTCGAGCGTATTATAGTATATTATGCACCTAAGGGCGACAAGTTGTTTTTGACGAGTGCGAGGTTGTATCACGAGGCGAAGCCGAGGGATACAATCGCACGAGTCTAAAACAACGTTTGCCCTGTGGTGCATACGATATTTTATACACCAAAGGGAAATAAAGTGGTTTTTCCGGCTGGAACAGGGCAATAAACTGCCGTTTATATCCCTGAGGTGTATAAAATGATAAATATATTGGCAAATATTTCTACCACGGATTTCTCTTTTCTTTAATCAGATAAAATCTCATGAATTCATCCCTTCAATTTCCATACAATTTCTGATGAAAGGTATACCAGTTTATACTGATAAAATCATACACAGGATCATTTACATAATACATTAACTCTTATTTTTACTTTTGTCATAAAACTGCATCGAAGTTGTACTCTCATCACTTCTGATGGATATATTGAAAGTATTACCTCATAAATACTTGGAATTATACAACACTTAAATACTTCCTTAAAAACTGTTAGATAAGAAAATTTTTTGTCCGTCATAAAGTTTGGTAATAAAGTCATAAATTGTCAGAAAAAGGTGGATTTATATGAAATTTAACGATTCTGCTTGTCCGAAACGGTCTTGGTCGTATGCTGAACCTAATTAGTAATACGTACTAGTTCCCATTTGAGTTAACATTTTTTTAAGAAACAAACTAAACAAATCACAAAACTGGTGTGAAGATTTTTTGAATAAATTTGTTCAAATTGATGAATATCTGTGTTCTCGAAAAATGTCACAGCACAGTTTTTACTCTCAGAATACTATCAATAAATCATAGTGCGAATTCGGTCCCCGAATTATGAAATAAAAAATGTTTATTATTACTGCAGTCCATTTCGATCTTTGATCGACATATTGTTGTACTGTATACATGAATTACTTCATCACGTTTACTCTACTTTTGAGGGCATACGACAAACATCAAGTCTTCGTTCACTGTCGGAACCGCCTTGCCGACGGGCACTATCACTGATTACCACCGGAGCACGGCAACGTTGGTAATCAGTTCTCCCGAGTTTCCATCAGTCGCTCTAGAAGTCACTTTCCTGTGCAGCCGGTCTGTAAGCGCTCCTCGGTTCTCTGGTCAAAGTTTTGATGATAACACCGTTATTCGACTTGGGCAGACCGAGGTCGTTTCCGTTTTGTGCATCAGAGTCCTCGTCATCAGAGGAATGCCCGTTCTTAGCCGTCCCTCTTCGCTTCTTTTGTCTGGCTGCTGGAGTGAGTGGTCGCGGTCGTCCCCTGCTTCCACCGTCGTCAGAGATGCTCCTGGCCCTGGAACGCCGCAGCATATTTGAGGATGCGAACTCGTTGTTGGATTCGACCGGTGACTGAACCGAGTCCGCGAGGTCGTTCGAAGACAGATTCCTCTCAAGACTTGCTCTTCGTCGTCTGCTCTCACGCCGCTCCTCTCTTCGAGCCAGATTTTCATCGCTCTGAGCCCGCTTCCTGGGCCGCCTCGGCCTCCTTTTCTTCGACCTCAGGTTGTCCACGGAACCCAGAATCTGCGCCGGCACGCTGTCCATAGAAATCGAATCCAAGGCGTCCATCGAATGCGCCAAGCGCGGCATGTGGACTGCCTCCTCGTAGGTAGGCGGTCCGATCAGCTCCAGAGGATTGATCCTCGGCTCCGAGGGCTCCTCCATCATTTCTTCTTCTTGTCTGTTTCTATACGTTTCGTTTCTACAAGTGGACGAAAAAAGATATTAGAAGAGACTCAAGAGACGGAACAACGCTGCTGACTGACCTTCTCTGCAGAAGCCTTAACCTTTCCCTGGCTTCGGCTCTTTCCAATTCCTGACGTTCGAGGTGCTCCTGTCTCTTTAGTTTCATGGCGTGCCTCAGGGACACGATGCTTCCGAAGACTATCACCATGGCTAAGAGACTTATCAGAATCATACCCCATGCTTTCTCTTTAGAGGCATAGACCGGCTCGGACCATGCTTCGTAGCAGGCATCTTGCCATAAGAAGCCAGACACGTTTCCAGGGCTTTGGCATATTAGATTACGTGCGTTTGTCTTCGCCGGTGGTTCTGTGAGAAATTCGTAAGTGTCATAGAGATATACGCAGTCGCATCGCCACGGGTTATCATCGAGGACAATTTTTTGCAATGATGGATTTTGGGAGAAGACCAGGCGCATTGGTCCCTCCGTCAGTCGGTTCCCTGAAACGTAAAATTGTAGTTTTTACGAGTCCCGAAGATTGAACTTGCGCCGAGAAGCTCACCTGACAAATCAACGGTCTTTAGAGCAGGTAGCTGTTCGAAACTTTGATTGTTTAATCGGATTACCCTGTTCTGTCGGAGGGACAGTGTGACGAGGGACTGTGATTCCAACTGATTCGGAATGTCGTCAACCCGATTGTTGTCCAAACGCAGAGTCTCAAGTTTGGGCATATTAAGTAGAACGTTGCCATCAAAGTCGTTTATCAAATTAGCGGACAGATCCAAGACGGACGTCGAGCTGGTCAAGTTTGGGAATTGAAGTAAACTATTGTAGGACAAATTCAACAACTTCAAGTTTGTATTTTCTCTGAAAGTCGTCCAGTGTATATTCTTCAACGAATTTGAGGACAGGTCGAGGACCTCAAGATTCATCAGACCAGCGAAGGCACTTTTGTTCAAGTGGTCAAGTCCGTTTCCAGAGAGTGATAACTGCTGCAGTTCTCTATTCTTCGCAAATATCTGATCTGGAAGTATTCGGATCAAGTTTCGTGACAATTTCGCGTTCGCGAGCTGAGGCAAACCGTGTAGGCCAGGTCGGTCCAGGTTGCACCTCGAGGCGTCTAATCTCTTGAGCTTATCATGTGTTAGAGTGTCGTATCTATAAAATGGAGATACATCGATTACAGTGAATGACACATAAACAATAAATCACTTCTAATTTGTCGCACTTACCGCGTGCTGTATACAAGGGTTGGATTGTTCACCAAGCGAAGCTCCTCCAAATTGGGTAAATATTCCAGGGAATCGGGGGTCAAGTAGTTTATCCGACAGTCCGACAGGTCTAACCACCTGAGCATTTCGCCTACCGGCTTCTGCACCAGTGTCAATGGATTCCCTACCAGACTCAAAGTCGTCAATAACGGCATTCCGCTCAGAGTATCATTCGCAAACACGGTGACCCCTGAAACATTCACAAGACTGTGAGCAAGTGAAATTAATCGGACGAATCTAAGCATCGAAAATGCTCAATGGATGTGACTCAATTCAAAATTCCAACGTGGTGGCGACCAATCCGGATTATCTGTTTACAGATGTAAATCAGCCGCGCGTATGTTGGACTCGACCATCACCACCTGAAAGTCTCATACTTCTTATCTGGACTTTTCGTCCTGATTAAAGAGGGATACTTAGACGTGCTCACAGTGAATCTAATCAGAACCGAATGAATCATCGGAACAATAATATTTATCGGTAGTAAAGAATACAAGGCGGAAATGTAGTACATATCTATAACCACAGTACGCAGAATATTAGCTTCAAAATTTTATCGCTCACCACAGTGCCTAAAGTCTAAGGCCTGGAGAGTGGAGCTTGTCAACCCTTCCATACTGGGTAATGGATTGCCGCCCAAGTACAAAATCTTGAGACTCGTAAGATGGCTTATAGAATCGAGGCTAGGGATGACGGTAAAAGCATTTTCAGACAGATCAAGTCTCTGAAGCTTCTCCAAGTTGTGAAGACTGTTTGGAAGTGCGGTCAGTTTATTTCTCGCCAAATTCAAATTCTCAAGTTCATACAGTAGCGTCACCGTTTCCGGCAATTCTTTCAACATGTTCACCGACATGTCCAAACGCTGCACCTGCAACACCATTCGAAAGATTACAAGTTAACCCTGATTCAAACTTCGAAAATTATCCCGCTGGACGATGATAGATGTCGTTGACACATGGTGGGCGTCGACTTACCAAATCGCTTAGATTTTCAGGAAACTCGGTCAAGCCCAGTTTCGCGCAGGTCACGGAACTCGGTGTCTTGTCCAAATAGCATGAGCATCTTTCAGGGCAGGCGCCTTGGGCCTCGCGCACAGTCGACGAGAGGGAAATGATGAATAAGGAGATGAAAATGCGGGCGATAAAGCGTCTCTCCGCGATCATTCCTCCGGTTATCACCATTTTAAAACGGCACACACTCGATAGTCGGCTAATCTAAGGAACGATACACATCGCAGTACCATGCAGCCTTTACCGCATGAAACTTATCACTGTATGAAGTCACTTTACTCCGTTCCGAGGACGTCATCGTTGGGAAATGAACGTCATCTGATTTATCGATAGATTCGGATCAATTTCCGGGCAGAAATTATTTCACACGGTCACGACGAAAATTAAAAAACCTGCACTGCGACGCCTCGCTCTATCTCCTCGTCTCTGTCCAGGGAGCGGTTACGGCACCAGCGCTTCTGTGACTTATCACAGTGTTTGATAAGTGGCGCGCACGTTGCTTTACTCAGATATATCTAACCGAGATAACCTGCTATGTTACCTAGCCTCAAATTTGTATCATCGCTTGAAAAATACACGATAGTAATTCGTAATCGAATCTCGTGGTTAACACACACTATCAAAAGTGCACTGTCGCGTTTGCGACCTCCGACAATCGATACGGACCTCCCCGTCTACGAGCTGAGACGATGGCGACCGGGTACGTCCATCGATCTCACCTTTTAATTTTTTAAATCCAACATTATTTTTAACAGCGTAATATATTTTTCAGAAAGACGAAGATCGATTAATAAGTCCTTGTCGTGCTTCTAATCTTTGTGGCTCGGCATTGGGCATGATGTTGGTCATTGGACTGGTCAGAGAAAAGTCAGTGACTTTTTTAGTGGTCATAGGCAAAATGAGTGGCGAATGCATACAAATTATTTCGAATCAATAGATTGTGAGCATCTTTCGAATTATTCACTTGAACTGCAATATTGGTGCGAATTTGAGCGAGCAAAAAATTACAATTTATATCAAGGACAGTGAGTGAAAAGTCACGAGGGTTAGATTCATAATCGACGACTTCGAGTGAATAATTTTAGTAAAACGATCATCCAGTTAAATGCAATTTTATCCTTCCTTCAGATGACTCATCATGTACACGAAGTCTCGATCAATTATCAACGTGGGATAATTGCGAACATGCGGTGAATCGTACAGAAAGGGATCATTTTTATCAGAGTTGGATTTCACTGATAATGGAACAGGGAAATAAGGGGTGCTTGTTAATTGAATTCTATTTTCAGAAAATATAAAAATGAGAAAAATTCCTTCTGGTGAACAGCAAATGTGACGGAAAGCAGAATCATTTCAAAACATCGCGTGACGTCACTTTTTTTTTCTTCCGGCATAGGCATAAAAAGGTCATTTTTTTAACCATAATTACTGACCAAGAAATTAAGTTTATGTTCGATTATGATTGATTAAAAATCCGCTTGCTGCATGTGTGTTGTAAGTGTGCCTGTCCTCTGGGTGGGTTTATCCTGATAGAAGAGTGTAGGTACCGCGAAATATCTTCCTCGTTGAAAAATATATAAGACCTTAGATAAATATCTGAAGTATCCTAAAGCCGATATTGAGCGACCATATAAGCTTCTCTTGGCTGACCCACGCGGATATTTTTGCCCATATTTCCCCCGGTCTTATACGAAGCTGCCAGAGAACCCAATTGACTTCTGAATATAGTACCCTCCTTTATTTACTATCTCTGTTATTTTTATGACGTACCAGACAGTCGGCCAGATCATTGTACCGCCTCGTCGAATCCTGTGTCGCAATTAGATGAAACAAAAGTCTGGTTCTCCAACCCCCGAGTTTCTATTTGGTACCTCTATAAAAATTATCTCTCTTTAACACTCTTTCCCTCTGAGGGTTGATTTTTCTCTGCCTCTCCTCGGACCAATCGTATCCTGGTCACACCCTCTCTGAGTGCTAGTGGGTTAGCTGGCGCCGGCGCTTAGCCCGTAGCTTATCCACGAACCGGGAGGTCGAAGCCTACGGAACCCTCTCTACCTGTTGATACCAGGCCAACCCCTTCCTTGATCTTCCTAAATCCAATATTCCCGACTAACACCAAAAGTCACGCCTCTGCGAAAGGACGTGCATAAGTCCCCTCCCCTAATCCTTGTTGTTCCAAAAAATATCTCATCACCAACGATTCCGTGATTAAACTCGCGGTCTCTAATATGTTCTGAGTTGAATAACCCGGCACGCGAAGACTTGCAGCGTTTAATTGGATCGAGGTGACGATGAGGTAATCTCGACATATATGATACCAGCTGTGTCAGTCTATCGAGGTCGAAATCCTTGGAATTACAGGTGATCAAGTTCTGTCCTATTTCAAGATCACCGATGTAACTTATAGATGGGACTCACTCTCGTCTAGCATTTTTGGGGTTGCTCTGGTCTTTGAGGGCGTAATTAAAAGTCGATCAACTCGTGCGTCGATAAGGCCCATTGGGAAGGGTACATAGGATACTCGAGACCACATTGGATGTATAATATATAACGGAGTGCTGAAACGCTATCAGACTGAGGCGGTTAGGGGCGAACGGTCTGCTCGTCGTTTGGTCTTTTGGCAACTCGGGATACCAGGAGTCTTTGGTATCTGTGGTAACTATATATTTTTAACGCCTTCATTTCCGTCCCCGTTACACCGGAAATGACGAGACGATACCTCGCGGTGTTTCAAGTATTGATCAGTTCGAACCGAGAGTCCCCAGCCCCCGACCTCCGGCTCGATTCGTAGACGGTATAAGGTGGAGACTGGAGTCTGGAGAGAGTGGGTGGCTGTAGCCGGAGAATTCAGTTCAGCTATATACGAAGAGATGGCCGCCGTTGGGTTCGGGGTGTCTTTAGTTATCTTCGTCGCTTCTTTTCATTTTAAAAGATCTCTTGCTTCACTGAGGCTTTTCCAACCCCCTTATACCCGTGCCAATTCACCCTCCCGCAAAATAAGTCTTCGTCAATAAACGTTTCTCGTATCTAGGTCTGCGTGAATTTCTCTCCGAAGAGGTTTTACTTTTTTTTACATCTGCACCTGCGATGGTGTCCAAATCTTCGTTTCGCGAAAGATCCTTGAGGCGCTCCAGCTGACGCTATTGCAGAATATTATAACCAGTACATACGTACACGTATAGCCTAATTGCCCGAGGAGATTACGAAGCGTGCAATTAATTAAGCAATTAAACCTTACCTAAATGCCAGATTATGCAACCTAGAATCGTGCAGGGATGAGAGCTAGTGATTTCGAAGAAAAGTTTATTAATAAATCGCCCTCCCCCCTCATTTTTTCCTGCTCTTCTCCCCTCCGCGTTGAAGAGTAACATTTAAAAAAGGGCGGCTTATCTCGACGGAGCTTTTGTCGCTCTCGCCCTCCGCTTATAGTCGACTGACATCTTCTCAAATGTGCACTCGTAATTGGTGTGGCATGTTTATAAATCAGAGCTACAAACCCCGATATTTAAGCTCGTACGTTGAAAGAAGATGCTTTAGGTTTGTTTCACACGAAAATTGTTGTAGAGAATAACGGATGGATGTTGAGAGAGCGGAGTAAGTGATTCTGCTAATCAGACGCCGAGACTAATTGCAAATGTAGTGTCGAAAATTTCGAGGATCAATGTCATCGGTGTGAAATGAGCCTAAGCACGTAGATTTTCATCGGTTAAATTTGAATGGGTGTCGGTTGTTTGTGGTTCAGCGCTCCCTTAACAAGATCAGGATTCGCACATCTGGTGGGTCCCTCGAAACCCACTCCGCGAACCCCGCGGTACCGCGACGCCCGCGACTCAGTCTCTCGCGCATTGTCTAATCGTCACTCGGGGTCTCCTGCTCTCAGACGAGACAAATCCGCATTCAAATTCTACGCTAAGTCTCCCCACATTCCAACTTCAGGTGTTACAACGACGAAATTTTATACAGCTAAGCCGCAGAGAACATGAAATAATACTCAGTTTAGGGGATCTATCGAGTTTGAAATATCGCGAATGTGAGAATTCTGACATTTTTTCTCTAGACACAAACTCGTAGACGTTATTTTTACGATTTAGGGTCGTATTTCTTGCTTCGACTACGTGCACGCAACGTTTACACCCTGTATCGGAGCATTACGAGAGCAAATGCCTAACGGATGAGTGTATATTTCAGAGTCCTATCTGGATGTATACCCCCCGAAGCTGGAGCCTAAAGAGCCGAAAGATGGCCTTTTTCCGGGCGAAATGCCAATCCTAGTCGATGCTTTTTATTGCATTGATAAGCGGCCCAACGTGTACAGTGCCCCTCCCCCCCCCCCCAAACGAAATGTAATCTTTACTTCTGTCGAAGACATTCGTATGTCACGGATCCACTTTTCACATCGAGGGGCTATATCACTTGGGAAATTGCTTGTACTACATCGCTGCCGTAATCGACTTGAAACATTTGTCTTTTCTCGTAGAAATCATCTGAAATCAATGAGAAGGGTATATATAAGTGACAAGAAATTAAAAGTGATTAAAAATTACTATTTTAAACTTCCGAGCATTTCTGAAATTCGAAAAAGGCACTTACACTCTTTTTGGACTGACTCCCCTCGATTAAAATCGAAAAAGTTATACATGGAATTGTTGGTAATGAGAAAACCAGCTGTACGTATACACAGAATGGAAGTGAATAGTCCCTCGTGTCAAAATTTTTCTCCATAGATGGAAAATCTTCGGTTGTTCGCCACAAAGTATTACCAATGTCTCAGAATGTGATCGATATCCTAAAAATCATCTGATTTAGATAAAAATTGGCAAACAACAGTTTTTTGGGGTTTTTGATTTAGAATATGTTATCAGAACCGAAGAATTCGAAAAGGGCGGTCGAAAATTCCAACCAAAAATGAAAAGGAAACACTATCCGATGATGCATGATGAAAGCTATTTCGTTTTGTGAATAACTTCATAAAAAAGTGATTTCATTCGGCCACGCCGGGTAACACCGGAAAACTTAGTTTTCAGCGTTCCTGATTGATTAGGGAAAATGACTTACATTGCATTATCTTGTGATCTCAACTGAAACTTGAATTCTGTCTTCACAGGTTTTTTCAATTTTCCATTTCTCAACTTTCGGTTCACAAAAGTCGTTGAAATGTATAACAGGAAGAGGACCTGATGATCAAGTACATACCTTGAATCGAGAGCAAACGTGCGGTTATTCCATCGCCTTGCATAACCAAACCGATCAATCACTCTAAAATACTTCGCCTAATTCCTGTTCTGCATTCACTGATCAATGAAAATGTGAATCGGAATTTCGACTGAAATCGTATAATTTGTGGGCATTTTTGAAGGGCAGTCTTTGTCACTGTCGTTGACCACTATTTCGAATCTAATATCTAATTCGGAATCAGAGACTTCAACAACCGTATAGCATGACAATTTTTATGCAAGTCACCGATTATTTTTTTTGCCAGGTTTTTGGTCATTTTAAACGCGTTCAATTGAAATATCTGTTTTGAAATATGAAAGGGGAATATTAAAAAATTATGAAATAATATTTGTTCTTTGTATAATCGCATAAGTCAATTATTCGTGGAAAGTGCGGTCTGACTTGGTGCAGCGTGAACGATAGAGCCTCGGTACATGTTATACGGAGGTTCGTTAACGAGGTTAAATTGCGGTCTACGTGTCCCTGTAAACGAGTACGCGACTAATCGAGTAATCGAGTAATCGAGAAATGGAACGGGCCACTCGCCGCTTCTACGCGATTCTACCATAGAGCGGCCCCGATTTGTTTGATGGCGAGAGCTTCTCGGGGGACCAGACCTCGTTTGTCCACTTATCGGTTTCCACTCTCGAATTTTTCATATATCACAAGAAAACTTCGTAAAAAACTGATATACCGATAAATTTGAAAGAAATGAAAATAACAGAAGAAGACTTTACGTGCACTGAAAAAAAAGTATAGCGTGTCGAGCGAAACAAAGTTATGCTGAGAGCAGTCCGTTACTGTAAGAATACGTATCGCTACAGGAGCAAAATGTATCGCTACATCAGCCGTATCATTCAAGTATACAAACGTCTGCTTCTGTAGGTATACTTTCAGCTGGTAGGAGCTAATGTTTTGTACGCTGCAGTAGCAATGCTTGGTATAGCTGTAGCAGCGATACCGTCTACCTAGACGAGCGCGACGTACAGCTAACTGCGCAGGACTTCTCGCTGTGCGCGCGAGAATTCGCAGGAGATCATTCGCTCAATAAAGGTTGAGCGTCGAGTGTTTATCAAGTGGTTTCAAGTTTCAACGAGTATGCGATGGATTCGTGGGTGAAGAATAAATTAAAGGAATGGGGCTTCGCAAGATTCGAAAATGCGTTTGCAGGAGTTGTATGCAACTTGTTATTCTAACTTGCACGCAAACTGTTTGTGAATTCTAACCTCACTTTTGTCGCATAACCTCACTAATGTGTTTGACGTTTCAATTTTGTTGACCTGTTCTTTTCATTATAGAACAAGAAGTGGATTGCACGGCATTTAAATGTTTAAGAAGATTCCTTAGTTTTATTTTGTGAATGAAATATCCTGCTGTTTCCCTGATTTCTTCCAAATAACCTGCCTTAAAACATGCGTCTATTATTTTTGACTCACGGATAAATATATACATATACATACTACAGTACGTAGTCGTATGCATATCTTATTAAACCTTTATATTATTCGAACCGTGACACATTAGTATACATATGCAGTCGCGATGCTATATAACCTCTCGCAAACTCTCGCGAAAGAAAATAAAAATAAAAGTAGAGGCAACAATGTTTTCTCGTTTCATTCGAAATTATCAACGCCGAAACGATTCAATTTGACAATATAATGTGGAAGGATATCGTATTTCTATGAGATTCGCGGATGAGCGCCCATACACTGGTATTGCTGCAGAAGCTATTCCGCGTTCAGCTCCTACAGCGATACCGTATTCTTCGGATAGCTGAACTTTACGTCAGGCAGAGTTGTTCCGCTCGTACAGCTGAATAGTGGTTCGCGTATCGGAAGAAAGCCGATTATAGCTCAGGCAGCCAGACTTCTTGCTATCGGAGCACAACTTTTTTTCAGTGTAGAATCCGCATCGATGAACGCCATGGTCACCCCCTTAGAATTATCGATCAGATATCCGATGTTCGGGGCTAAAAACTAGAAACTTGTTAGTTACTTACTCGACGTGAGCGGGCTTAAAACTTGAACCTCAAACCTTTTTCGATCAATTCCTTCGAGCTAATATTACAGTTAAGCAAAGTCTACGGTAAACACTGTTTGGATCAGACTTTTTTAACGGAGGTTTCTGTAATATTTGCTGATGCTTAGCGAGGAAGACACGTTATAGATCTTCATGAATCATGCCTAAAACTTTTATACATACATGTATAATATGTTGATCTAAAAGTTATTCCGCTGTACAGTCTTGTCGCGAAGATTAACCCAGCGTACCTAAAGTTTGTCTTTCATTAATTAGACCGAGGTTGTTGTTCCGTCGGGGATTAGAGCGAGGACTATGACTGAGAAGGAACAAAAACAAAAAAATGTTTTTACATGCGGTGAAATAAGATGCCAGCGCGAGATGATCCAAGGGTGGTTTATCTTGGTTAGGGTTTTGGTTTAGGGGTTGCAGTTATTTTCAATTACTCCCCCACCCCCACTACCCCACTCTCTCTCTCTCTCTCTCTTCTCGTCTCCCTCTCCCCCTTCGTCTCAGGGGCGTTTAAATGTATGCATAGATAAAGCCGAGGCGCCTCGCGGCTATGATATCTCGCATACATGGTATAAGGCATGGTTCGAAGGGGGCCCATACGCAGATTTAAGGCTCTTAGACTTAAGGGACTCTAATAATAATATAGAGCCATTCTTATCGTTATAGGATCATTCGCTGGTGTTCGTTTCACGCATGGAAAATGAGCCCATCCTGCAGTTCTCCGAACACTGAGTCGTCTGGCAAATTATTACATGAGATCGACGAACTCTGGTTGGCTTTTCAGCAGGTGGACGCTGGGTTAATTTCAGATTTTTTTTCAGCAGGCATAAGGCGTTTTAGATCAACATAATGCAAAAGACGGTGGGTAGTTTGGGAGATTTAAGAGAGTATTCCTCGGCAAATCAGCAAATATTACACGATAAATTTCGTAAGTCACAGAATTAATAAAAAGATTACCTAGTTTGCTTGACTGCGCTGCCGCGAGATAAGACTCGACTCCCTGAGGTCAAGTTTAAATCATCGGATATCTTACCCATAATACAGTTTTTAAACCACCCTTCGCTTACGAATACATGCGGCCTCTACACTGAAAAAAAGTTGTGCTCCGATAGCAAGAAGTCTGGCTGCCTGAGCTATAATCGGCTTTCTTCCGATACCCGCGAACCACTATTCAGCTGTACGAGCGGAACAACTCTGCCTGACGTAGTTCAGCTATCCGAAGAATACGGTATCGCTGTAGGAGCTGAACGCCGAATAGCTTCTGCAGCAATACCAGTGTATGGGCGCTCATCCGCGAATCTCATACCTACGATATCCTTCCACATTATATTGTCAAATTGAATCGTTTCGGCGTTGATAATTTCGAATGAAACGAGAAAACATTGTTACCTCTACTTTTATTTTTATTTTCTTTCGCGAGAGTTTGCGAGAGGTTATATAGCATCGCGACTGCATATGTATACTAATGTGTCACGGTTCGAATAATATAAAGGTTTAATAAGATATGCATACGACTACGTACTGTAGTATGTATATGTATATATTTATCCGTGAGTCAAAAATAATAGACGCATGTTTTTAAGGCAGGTTATTTGGAAGAAATCAGGGAAACAGCAGGATATTTCATTCACAAATAAAACTAAGGAATCTTCTTAAACATTTAAATGCCATGCAATCCACTTCTTGTTCTATAATGAAAAACAGGTCAACAAAATTGAAACGTCAAACACATTAGTGAGGTTATGCGACAAAAGTGAGGTTAGAATTCACAAACAGTTTGCGTGCAAGTTAGAATAACAAGGTACAACTCCTGCAAACGCATTTTCAGATCTTGCGAAGCCCCATTCCTTTAATTTATTCTTCACCCACGAATCCATCATACTCGTTGAAACTTGAAACCACTTGATAAACACTCGACGCTCAACCTTTGAGCGAATTGATCTCCTGCGAATTCTCGCGCGCACAGCGAGAAGTCCTGCGCAGTTAGCTGTACGTCGCGCTCGTCTAGGTACACGGTATCGCTGCTACAGCTATACCAAGCATTGCTACTGCAGCGTACAAAACATTAGCTCCTACCAGCTGAAAGTATACCTACAGTAGCAGACGTTTGTATACTTGAATGATACGGCTGCTGTAGCGATACATTTTGCTCCTGTAGCGGTACGTATTGTTACAGTAACGGACTGCTCTCAGCATAACTTTGTTTCGCTCGACACGCTATACTTTTTTTTCAGTGTATGCTATCTCAGGGCATAGTAGCAGTTCTTGAAAAAGCCAGTTCTCCCTGTAAATAACAACTGCCCGAACCTTTTGTGTCCTTAAGAAATATACACTGTGTGCCTCGACTGCACCTTTGTTTCGCTTCACACCAACGACGAGTAACTTAAATGCAGAAATAAACTTCAGAGTTTATGACTTACGAAATTTGAATTTGGGTCTCTGAGGGACACTCAGAAACTCGAAACAAATCTTCCATTTTTCATTCATACCTTTCGTCATTGCCAATCGATTGATTCAACTTAACCATGACTGCATTGTGATATGTTTGTTTTTCAAATGGTAGACTGACTCTCCCCAGTCATAATCTGCCCCCGTTCTACCCCTCTGAAAGACAGACATCATCCCTAGGGAAACGTTTCGTGTGTTGTACACGGGGTGGATTCTACCAAGTTAGTCTCAGGCTGTGTCGTTCTTGAAGAAAAAAAGCCATCGATATCGAGTCTAAATTTTGCTAACCCTTCGGCTGTGATTGAAATAAATAGTATTTTACGTTTTTGACGATATCTAGCTTCCGGTTCACACTTTCGCGCGTAGGACCGATTGTTTGGAAGATACAAGCCTTGAAAGTCCCAGAACCTCTGAACGTGATCAAGATCAGTCTTCGATTGCAGTGAGAATGAATTTCTCGAAAGAAAAAAGGGAATGTCCCTTGGTAGGGGAATACCTATACACATCGAATCGTATTTACTTATTATTAGGATAAGACGAGGAACTCGGAGCAAACACGGAACCGTATGGATCCCCTATTAATTGGCAGGACACTTTCATAGATGGATGGTTCTTAGTAGGGTGGGTTAAGACGGGGCGCTTTGATGTTGGTTAAGGTCCATTTGATATCAGGCACCCCAATTAATTAATTGAGAGGCATAGTTCGATGATGAAACGAATCTTAGGTTGATAACGCCAATCTGTAGCGGTCTACTGGACTCTCTTCGTTTGCTCTCTTCGCCGCCCCCTGGTCAACCAACACACGCCTTGAATCTTGGTACGATACATTATACAGAACTAACAGAGTTATACCCAGGTCTCAGGGTCACAGGGACTTCGGGCTATTTGACCATCGAATTGACTCGTATCAGGACACTGGTATCTCCCATCCCCTAGTTCACAATCATTCTGCGATCCTCTGTCCGTCTAGTTCTCACAATTTTGAGCGAACATCAATCATCCTCTGCAGAGTCAGGATACTCAAGTTTTATACTTAGCTTTTGGCTGTCGTGGTTTGCTTTGTACCGATATCACGTAATTGGTCTGCAAGCATCAACCAACTTTGGCTTGTAAGGAGCTTTTCTGTCCATCCCTTCAGCAACTCTACACTTTGAGACGTACCCGAACCAGAGATTACTGGCTTCTTTTAGAATTTTTAGACAATTCAGAAGAGGCGCCCCCAATCCATTCGAGCCAACTACACGATTGCCTGTTTTATCCATCCGGCATCGACAGTCCACTTTCACGCGGTTTCTCCGGCTTCACTTGAAAAGTGAAGCAAACCATTCAAAGGATTCAGAGGGACTAACCATTTGTGAAATCTTTATCACTTCTGGAATCGTTTCAAATTTTCTTCTAATATTTCGAATCTTTACAATCTGATACATTTTTTGGAATTAAAAAATTTTAAAAACTCCAAAAGTCTTCGACATAGCTTTGGAATCTTTGGTGTTCTCTGAAACAGTAATTAACACGGTACTTTTCTTTCTGGCATGTTCACTTTGGTTCTGAACGGTTTGTGTAGGAAATATTCTCCGGAGGCCAGAAAATGGTCTCGGGTCTTATATCCAGGGTAAGGAGAGTTGGTGTGGAACTTGAGGAAAAAGAAATTTTGAACTTTCATCTCGGCGAGATTCATGGTCCAGAACCTCGTCCGGAGTAAATGTGTAAGATATCTATATCTAGGTACGGGTACGGGTTAAGCCTCGAGTATTAAGACGCGGTGTAAGAAGGCGCGGATACGGAGCGCCCGGCGGTTGGTGATCTATGGTGGGATTACCGGGAGCGGTATTTCTTCATAACCGTTTCTCCTTCTACTTCTCCTCGTTCCCTTAGCTCGCTTCGCTAGCTGGTACCCACTGTATCTCCCTGCAGCCCCCAACCCCGTCGCGCTTTGCGGGGGGGTTGTATCTTAATAACATTCATGAGCTCAGATATACTTGCTAGATTTATTGCCACTGGTACCAGACCAACCCATATCCCGTACACGGTCTCAGCACCCGCCTATTTGGACCGCTACTTTTCCACCGGGCCACTCGTCAATCGGTCAAGGAGTGCAAAAAAGCCCGAATTTAAACATTTTTGAAGACTTTCGTCCGCGGCTGCAGGGGCTTATTTCGAAATAAGGCTAATGGAATCTGGATCTGAGTCCGCCCCGAGTTTCATAAAGGGAGGCGGAAAAAAAGTCTGAGGGTCTTATCTGTTATCAATTGAGTTTTTCCCCAACCACGAGCTTTCAGCTTCCCCAGAAACGTCGACGACCTGTGTTTCGATATATTTATGGCTTTCTGCGGTAGGTATATTACATATCAACCCTGCAGACTTTTCGCCACATACATTTTCCACCGAAAACTCTTCTTCGCGGGGGAGAGAGAAAAGCAACTATCGGCGATTGATAATTGCCTCGAAAATAAGCCGAAAATGAGTCTCTTTATTCAAGCCAAGACTCTCCAACGTGAAGAAGTCAACTCTGTTAGGGTGTCTCTGTGTTTGTGAGACCAGGGTCGCGTGGGTGTTGGTATAAGCTGCTCGCGCGCGGTGCAGGGCAATACAGATTTATGTAAGTATTTAGCGCCGGCTCTTTGCTTTATCGCAAACCACCCAGCCAAGACGCTTGGTATTAATATACCATACCACACATAAACGGGGGTAGAAGACGTCGCGGAGTATTGTTCGCATGTACACAGAAAATGGGTATAGAAAACAAAATCCATGAACGAAAAAATGGATAATCCCCATTGTGAAACGGATTATTTATCGTTGGACATAAGACAATGCGATTTTCAAAGATTTATTAGATGATAAAAAATAAATAAAACGTTGAAGTACCCACGCCTTAATCTAAGACGCATTGCCTCACGATCTTGGAGACACTCATCCTCTACTTAAATGAGATGCGGCCTACTCCTCAGTTAAATCCACCGTTGAATAAACATAGAGTTTTCAAAGAGTAGTCGGTAAGAATTATGTTGGCAATATCCAAACTTAGGGAGGGGGAAAATGCCCCGTGAGTCACGAATGATGATATGATGGGTAGGAAAAATATTAGACAAAATAAAAAGAAATGAGTTACTCGATTTTATATAGAGACTGGACATCGAGTAGCTTAGTTCAACCACATATATGTCTGAGAAATGTGTAGTGCTCGTCAGATAACCACAGCCAAGACGGCTGTGCTTCAAGACAAGAAGGATTCTGTTTGGCGAACCGTAAGAAAGCTAAAAGCCATAGGTACCGTATCGTCTCCCGAAGGGCTTAAGACATATAGAATTTTCGTTGATCCCCGTCGAGGAGCTCCCTAATCAATACGATGTCCCTTTTCCTCAAATTTTTCCTCTACCCCGTTTGCTAGGATATAACGGAACAAGCTTAGCCCGACATTTGATCCCCACGACCGCAATTTCACCCTGACCTGAATCAAATCAGACGTCATACTTCTTTTTGGGGTAAAATCGATCGGTTTTTGACGAAGCCTGTATCTGGATGTATAAATTAGCTGTCTTAGTATTTTCGTAACGACATAATAACTAGCCGAGAGAATAGGCGATCTTAATGCTATCTAAAGCCCCCGGTTAGACCATAAATTATGTATCGTTCGTTTGGTAAGATGCTGAGATCCTGGGAGCACCTGCTGTACCCTTCCTTCCTTCCTTCTTACCTCGACGAAGCGCGCCGCGACGCCGAGCGTCTTAGGGAACTCCCGAGGTCTCTAAATTTTACTCCGAGTCTATAAGGGTTAAGGAATTAACTGGGTATAGATACAGGTTACGTACAGAAGCTTAATAACCCAACCTTGATGCTGCACTGCAGGCATCTTCGGGGCACTGAGAGTGGGGCGTAAGTTGTTGTCCTTAGCGGAAGCCATTACAAGGATTTCTTTTATTTACGGTCCCGAAGACTGCCCGAAGGGTCTCACCTCTCCCTGCAGTACCAGACTCAGGGACATTTTTCTCCTTCTCTATCCCTTACTTCAACCCCTGGCTAAGTGTCCTAATCTACCCTGCTTAGTTTCGTCGATAGATCTTGGCCAATGTGAAATGTACCCGATTAAGTGTGTGCTTAACCGCTTAGCGGTCCAATAACGACGCAAGAAGCTATAGATCAATTAAGCTTCATTTGTCCAAACTCGAGTTTACCAGATTTTCTTTATACTACCCCGAAGCACGCTGAAATACTGCAGAACAACACTGTTGGTATACAAGAAAAGAATTGTCGATTTGCCTTCAAATTCGAGTAAATCGTACGACTAAGGGAGACCCGGTAAAATGTGAGAAGACGAAAAAAACATGGCTGTTTTTGAGATCGAGTTTCCATTAAAAAAAATTCTGTCATCTTGCGTTAGATGTTGTTAAACAAATGCACAATATGTCATAAAGTCGTACACACTTCAAAGTAATCTGCATTTCTGTGTAATTTTTTGCACTGTTACTGCCTCTCCTGCGAAAATTAACAAGGTCGAGAATGTAATTTCAATAGAACGCGTTCCTGCCCAAAACTTTAAAATTACATATGTAAATAAGTAAATTGCCCGTAACATGTAGAACTCGACAGGTCTAATAACGTGTGATAACATCGTCAAAATGTTAAGACTTCTTTTGCAATTGACAGAAATCCCATTGTCTAGCAATTATTGAATTTGAATTGTTTAAGACTCAACGTATGATTCTTGTGTAACTGACATTAATTTCCATGTTACGTTTAAAGTGGGAATAATGAACACAGCGAACAGGTTCATCCAGTAAAAGTTCGACAGTTATGGAATCTGTCATATTTACAAATGTATTTCTGTGAAATTTCCGGGACGGGGAAATAAATTGAAAATCGGTCAACGTTTCTAACTGTTTATTGTTGTAAAGGATCACAATAGAGAGCAAAATGATTTTTAGGGACAAAAGGACATCGGTAACACATAATATCAGTTTTTCTTACAAAATATTCACATAATCGTGGCAAATATTGCCTTTTAAAATTCGAAGTACGTGCTTAACGTGCAGTCTTCTGTCATTGAGAAGAAAAAAATTTCAATTTGCCCTATTTTGAGGTTAGGTGCAGTACTGCTGTCGCAACCGGCAACGGATGCTTTAACGCGCACCTTGCGACGCGCAGCCACACAATGGCTACTAGGCTGACCACTCTACCCCGGTGTAAAGCCTAGCTTATAATGTTTATTCAAAAATCGACGTTACTCTTTTTTTGGTACACTAAAGCAATGACTTCAAAAATATTCACGTACTGAAAGTACGGTCGACTAAATTAATGGTTGAAGCTAATTTTTTTGTTATATTAGAATCATTGTGAACGTAAAAATCTTGTTTTATTAGAAATTCTGAACTGTTTTGGGATAAAAAATTGAAGAAAACTTTTTATCCCCAACAGAACGAAGTCGTCCTTATTCCGAATGATCTGTAATATCGTAAAGAGTACAAACGGTAATAAATTAATTACACAGTTATTACAGAACGAGTGGTATTCTGCTCTCGTTCGTTGAGTCTGATCCCGGGTACAGCGTCGTCGTCCACGGAAATCTTCTCTTATGGCTCATTAATTTCAATCGCCGGCCTTCGGAGACTTTAGCCTCGGAGTCGTAATTTTTAGTATAGCGTAGCCTCCTGGGTGGGATTAAAGAATAAGATGAGGCAGAGTTCATTTATACGACCGCGACTTTCAGAGCCCCGTAGTACTCTCCGACCCCTAGGGCCACTATACCGCTAACCGAACCACCCCCGAAGATTATGAAGCCAATCCCATGGCTAATTTGCTAGGTCTTAAGCTTTCCATTTTTCCAACCAAGTCTTCAAGTCTTCAAATTCATCCAATTTTTTTTTTGTCCCAACCCAAAATATCTTTTCTTTCTTCTTCTATTGTCATAGAGACCGTGCGAGCTGGGGGTGAGTCTTGGAATTGTAGGTACGTAAGGACATTGTCTGTCTAGGAGCGTCCGGCCGCCGTGTGGAACAGAATAGTTCGCGGTATATCCTAGCTAGTAGATAGCATAGCGCAGCTTTCTGTATTCAGCAACTTTGCTGACAGCTCACCGGATAGGAAGATAAGAACAACCCCTGAATACCAGAACGCCACAATGCTCCTTTGGAACGAGGTATAGGTGTATCTAGTAGACTCTGTCTCTCTGCCCTCTCATATTTTCTTGGCTCTCGATTACGATTAAAATTATTTATCTGAAAACGTCGGGGTTTGATTAATAGTAATAATTGCCCCCTCGGAACGATCCAGCGGATTAAATTCTCGTAGGCTACTTAAAATGGAAATATTTCATCCCGCGATTTTTACTCTGAGAGGTTGTTAAATTAAGCCAACGTTGGATGACAAATTGAGATCAGATAAAGGGATCATCCCTGGGCTGCTGACTTCTATATTTTTATAAGGCTTTCTTCCCCCCCTACTTCTTCCAGGATCTCCTCCCCACCTTCCTTTGGCGATAAGCACGCTACCCCCCGAGTCTTGATACTCGCATTTTTACTCAAATTGAAATTAAACCTGAAACTCTGTAACATTTTTTCTCAGTTTTTTTTTTTTGGTTCTATTCTGCGTACAAGGATTGTACCAACGGGAGTCATGATTCTTGGTAAAATCGTTGTTATATCCTAGAAGAAGATCAGAGGTTTGTCACGGTATTAAGGGAAGTTAGACTCGATGTTTTGTGGATGAAAGGAAGCTTGGATCCTTGTAAGACGTTTTAATTGGACAAATCCGCCTATCCTCATTAAATCCAGCACCACTCCTACCCTCCTCGTCTCTCCGTCTCTGTATATCACGAAGGATGATGATATCCTCTCATCTTCGTGTTATTTCTATCTCGCTATGGAATACTCAAACTCGCAACTGGTGAAATCCCTCAGCAAGGATCTTCAGCCTTTCCCCTTGTGATCTCGATCCCTTCTTCTCTTTGATAAATATAGAAAAAAAAGACAACCTGCCCTGCCCAACTTTTCTCTCCCTCCACCCCCGACTTAAAAATACGTATTATCCCTCGTTATATCGCAGGATAATTGACAGACTAGAAACCTAAGCTGCTATGATAAAGGAAATATGGCGAATTCTATTCGTCGATCACTCTCGATGTCCGTATGTGGCGAAACACATGATAAAACAAGAAGATCTCTGGTCTATTTGTATAGCCACCACAGTTAGGGTCTACCTAGACGATATTCTATCGACTATTGTCACGTTTGAGTGAGGTTTCGGTTTGTTGACAGCATCGGGGGTGTTATCTTAGCAGACACTGTATCAGTACGAGCAGAATCGACCCACACGTTGATAGACTTTGGGGTCCTGACTACGAGACTGACAATGAGAAGGAAAGAGGTAGATTGGTCAGATTGCGAAAACCGATGGTAGGGACGAGTCTTACCCTTGTCTGTGACGGTGGAGGCAGCGAATTAAATAGTGACGCAAAAAAAAGCTTTTAGGTTTGGAAGGTAAAGGAATTTTCAATTGTAAGTGATATACAGTTTATTCGTTATGATTTGTGTATTTTTCTTTGTTTTTTGGTTTTACGTAATAATTATAATAATTATATTATTCGAACGTATTTTTTTTTCTTGTGAATTACAATGAAGGTACGGTTTTGGAAATTGCATATCGATTAATCAACATTTATGAGATAACAAATTATTAATCAACAAATTGCATTCATATGTAATAATAATATAATATACAGTATACACGAGATTAAAAGTATTCAACTATAAAACTATTCGGCGTGGTATGGATGTGGCTGCGGTGATTCACCCTCGAATAATGCCATTTTCAAGCGTTTACATTTGGCTCTACGATTTTTGAACCAAAATTGTACGTTCTTTGGCTCTAGACGTGGAAACTTCTGGCGATATGGCATCCGGTTCAATTCTTCGGTATACTTCAGGATCAGCTATAAAAAACGAAATTAATACTAATTATTTCATAATCGTTTTTAAAATTTCACGATCCACCATCGACGATTAACTTCTCATTACTTAAATGATGGTTGCATTTCAGCATTGACAACATATGATTAATAGAACCGATTATCAATGAATAAAAAAGTTAATCGTCGATGGTAAAATTGGCCGTAAAACTAAAAGAATATCCGGCTAATTGTGGGTCTCCAGGCCACACTTCGGACGCCAATGTATCGCAGGTAGTATCGAAACGGAATAGCATTAATACGTTGAAAGTTGACTCGGATATTATATTAGTCGAAGTCATATTTTTGCAATAATTGAAATCGCATTGAAAGAACTTAAGAAAGTCAAAATCGTATGAAATCGTATGGAATCAGAGTTGTAGTCTCTCTCAAATTGTAAAATCACAATTAGACTTAGAAATGATGCAATCGTTGACACTGCTTTGAATCAAAGTAGAAATAAATTGAAATCTTACGAAAGCACAAGCAACTAAATTTTGTGGTATAGAGCGTCTATTCAAATTCTCTCACTGTCTTCGGATTAACTCAACATTTTTCTTATTCGGATACAACACAGAAAAAAAATCAGAATTAACATGAATTCATGAGAGAAAAAAACTCTAAGCCTCCAAATTTTCTACCACGCGAACCACATAAAATCAAAATCCTCTTCAATGATAAAAACCTCGGATTCATATCATAAAATTTTTCCTAAATCACTGTTCAAACGACTCAAAGTAGAAAATCTTGCGGTAAATAGAATATTTTCTTACCGCGTGGCTCGGGTGAGTGTTGTGAGTGAACCATCCTTCGAGTCTCGGAACTTCGGTAACAGGATCGATGAATGTCCTGTTCCTCTTTCTCCTCTCGTCCAAAAGACTGGCTGGACATCCTGCAGGTCCTCGTGGGGGGAGATAGTGCATGTACATGATGCTATGTCCGAACATCGAGCTCGGTACGATCGGAAACCCCGACGGAATAGGTCCAGTGGGGTGGGGCTCCTCGTCGTCTGACCCCGAAGAGGCCCTCGCGTCTTCTTGCTTCACAGAAGACGGGGTCGAGGACGGGGGCTGTTGGTCCTCCGGTCTTGTGGTCAGCGACAGGGGTCCGACAGGCGGACTGGCCGGCGGACATGGCGACGGAGAAGTCGACTGTAACATGAAAGAATTAGAAAATTGAGTACAAAATTTTCACGATTTCCCCTCATTAAAATCGCGTGGTGATTTACCTGGTGCCTAGAGTCGTCCTCCTCGTCGCTACAATCCTCGCTGACCATGCTAGCCCCTCGAGGACTGAGTCCTGGCGGACTATACCCGTTCACGCTCCTGGTCTCCGCCCTCTTTTGAGCAGCCCTCGCGTTTTTAAACCAGTAAACGACGTTGTTGACGTCCAGGGGTTTCCGGCCCCTCCTGGACTCCAAGGAGTTTAGCTCGGAGACGTAGTGCTGGATCTGTTGACGCGAGGGATGCTGGTTCTCGCCGAACCATCTCTGGAGCCGGGGAAGCTCCAGTTCGGGGTCAAAGCTCGTCCTCATTCTCGTCTTGTGGGAATATGGCATAAGCGGATGTGGAGGCCCGATAGGCCCGCCCGGGCCTATCGGCCCACCGTCCGGCTGGGGACTTTGAGGATGATGATTGACCGAGGGATTCATCAGGGGGTTCAGGCCCAGACCGAGATGCTGTTGCTGCAACCATGACTCGAAACTACGTCTAGTTTCCTCGGAGAGCTCGTTGCCGCCTCCGCACAAGGACGAAAGGGTCATCTGTGATCAGAAAAGCTTGTTTTCAACTCATGGCTATAAAAGCTTGGATGAAGATAAAAGTCAATTGTCGTTAAGTTAATTTTGCTCCAACAACGTCATCAATATGCAATGGCTGCTATCAAGCACATAGATAAGAAAATCCACGTGGAGTTGGATGAATGACGTCAATTATGATACATAGGTGCAAACTTTGTGTTTTCCTCGAAGACTTGGTGAGTGAATTATCGTAGTTTTACTCGGCTGAAATCTTGCCTAACCAATTTTGTTCATTGGATATATAAAACTGTTCTTATTTTTCGTGGGTGGAATTAATTTGTTGAGCTTGTCAGCAATCTGGTTCAGTTGCCCGTTCGTCGCGACAAGATTATGAAAAACTTCATCTTTTTTTTAAATACCGTTGAGGAATTTACATGCCTTATCTTTGTGATTTATAAGATAAATAAGAGCGAGGATCGCTCAAGACGCATTTAATAAGGTAATCCTCCACGCTGGTAGTAGCATTTCTTTGCGTGATTTTACAACCACTCCTTAATCACTCAAGACACTGACAGCTACCAGATTTCAGAAATCATTTAGCAAACAATGCTGCGAACATTTAGACCTTCTAACCAGCTATCTAAGACACGAGTTAAGGATGTATAGGCCATACAATCTCAACCAAAAGTGAGTCTCGTCGTCAATATTGAGTACTTCGAGATGACATAAAAATCGGAAAAAAATCAACCACAATCAAGATGATAAGAGTATTCATTTTCAATAATAATAATGCCCAAAAGTTATCAACAAATTGTTTAAACAAATCATTGTTTAACAAATTTCCTGGTGACGTTATTTTTTTTTCATGTCAAATGAATTAGTTAATCTTTCTGAATACATATGAATTTTTTCAGAATTTTTTCACTTTTTTTAAATTTCCGTTTTCGGAAATTTCTAAAGGCTGTATTTACAAAACTATTAGTTCCACGCTCCGGAAACTTCGGAATTGTAATCTACATCGTTTCCACAATAACATATCCAAAATTCAGATTTTTTTCTCCATTTTTCATAATCGAAAATAGAAATTTCAAAAAAGTGACAAAATTCTGAAAAAATTCATGTGTATTCAGAAAGATTAACGAATTCATTTGACATGAAAAAAAAATAATGTCACCAGGAAATTTGTTAAACAATGAATTGTTTAAACAATTTGTTGATAACTTTTGGGCATTATTATTATTGAAAATGAATACTCTTATCATCTTGATTGGGGTTGATTTTTTTCCGATTTTTATCTCATCTCGAAGTATTCAACATTGACGACGAGACTCACTTTTGGTTGAGATTGTATGGCCTGTACATCCTTAAGCCTAGTTTATTATACTCATTTATTCGAGAAAATGACGTAAGAATCAGCTGATCCAAAAGACAGTACAGTAAATCACTCGGTTAAAATCCCGTTTAAATATTTTCACCGTATCTGCTCTCCCACATATTAAGAAATTAACAAATTAACTAGCTGGGTTAACCTGAAGATACCAACTACGTTACGAAGGCTGCGAAAACGAAGGCTGTACGATCCACCGTTATCTAAAGGAGTTTACGTTCCATATTTCACTCAACTTATCGGAATGAAATGAGTGACGCAAACTGATTATTTATACTACTTTTCATATTCTCGAATCAACATTCAGTCAGATCATGTCCTTACATCGCTATAACCGTTCGTCCGTCGACAAAGGTTACCTCAATGTCTTCCGAATCAGGACCCGCACGTTAAGAACAGCACGCCACACTTCCAAAAGGACCGGCCATTTTATCAAGACGGAAGTCTTAATCACCCGTGCTTGGTACAACTTTGTTAAAAAAAGAAGGCTAATTGAGATTATATATTATTTTCAGCAGCGAAATAACGACTCGAAGTCACTCAACAGTCTCAAATTCTAATGAATTCTTTTGCGTTTTTCATGCAACTCCAGGTCGATTCGCGGTGCAGCAATTCTCTCGTTGCCGAATGATCGTCGATGAATTTCAAGCAGAGAATTTGTGCAGAGAAAATTGGTAATCATAGACTATGGTAAGCGGTATTAAGGTCTAGGGTGAGCTCTCGGTACTATACGCGGTCTTCAAAGAGGTGCACTTAGATAATGCCCAGCAACCCTACTACGTCGAAAGGCCGTTTGATGAAGACTACGAGCTCGGCTAAGCAATGGGTAATCCTATCACACTGGGGGCTACTTGGCTGTGAGGCGATGGGATATGTCTACAGTAGCGTGTTACACATGAACGTTTGAAAAGCTATTTTTCTTTTATTTTCTTGTATTGTGTATTTTGGGTCCTACTTTAGTAGCGTAATTTATTTAAGAAAAAGATTATCAGAACGCGATTCAACGTCTGGGAAAGATTACACCGAGAGCAAAGGGCGGTTCCGACTCGGAGGACTTCTTAATGAGATTAAGGGCACACCAGAGAAGCGAGTACGCACTCTGGTCTAGATTTACATTTTATACATTTTTAAGTGTATTAAGTCGACCGTCTTACAACCGCGCTAACTTTAATCTTCTGCTGCGGGTTTCCGCAGTCTAAAAGTCACCTCGACTAACGAGCTCCTACTGTTTCAATTAATTCTACAACGATTTCAGACTTCCAGAAGAAAAAAAAAAAAATTGATAATAATACAACGGGCAAAATCCCCTCACCTCGTCAAGCGGACATCCAGCAGACATCAGCAACGCGTGGCTGTGCAGGAGCAACAGTCTCAACAGTTTGCTCCTAACTTCCGTTGCCGGACTCGGTGGAGGTGGCCGAGAACGGTACACCTGTATCCTCAGGGTTGCCACAGTGGTCAATTCGGCGAGAATATCGCCCACTGTTAGCAGTGGACCATCCGCGACCTTTTCCAGAGGAAGAGGCTTCCAATTCCTGATCACAATGCTGCCACGAGCGCTGGGGGTCAAGTCCGCCGGATAACCAAGTCGGACAAGAGCTGTACCGACGAGATCCTGAACATTGAGATTAAGAGGTGTTATTGTTAAACGTATAAAGTAGAAAATTTTAGGACAAGTATGAAATTGATTTACCAACCTGGAAGGCAGTAGCCGCTGGTATGATGACGTACGAGTCCATTTCGATTTGGGGACGCCGCCAATTTTCTCTTCCGTTGCCTAAACGATTTTCAACGATGCTGTGAATTGATTCAACGACGCAATGAACTGGAAGACTTTTTCCTGAAACACATATTGCAATCATAACGTTAATATCAATTTCAAGGAAAGCATTTATTTTATAGCACTGTGGTCGAATAATCGCGAGGGCGACGGTTAGTCGGATAAAAGTATATTCGATAATTTATCAGGTTTCCGTTTATGAAATTGTACAGCTTCCCGTCTAGATAGTGGATATCCGTAAGATTTTACCAGTCGAAAAGAGTTTTAGCTAACTGAAACACTTTCGTTTTTAGATTCAACTACGAAATTCATTCCATTTCTTCAAATTTTCAGACACTTTGTCTTCGAAGAAAGTAAAGGAAAGAATGAAAAGATACTTGGCGGAGTATTTCTGATCCGAAAGACACACTCCGGCGCCTCGTGGGATGTAATAGTGGTAGTTGAAATCTAACCCCTTGCTAAGCATATGCAGATCCACTCATCTATCCGTATCCGGACGAAGAGACAAAAGGCGAAACCCGGTGAACACAATGGTGGCGATCCTTGTTTAACTCCGGCTTAAGTCTTGACTCTCTATCCCTCTCCAGCATTTAATCCCAGACCTGTACCAAACTAAGGGAATATTCGCAACCCTCTACAAAGCAGCATTTTCGAGCCACTTACGTCAAAAGCGTCTTACGAATGCGGCCCCTTGCGATCTAACGACTGCAAGTAAATTGTCACCCCGTCTTTCTATATTTTCGAAAATTCGCATTGTAAAAATGATTTATTGATCAGCTTCTCGCATAACCGTGAATCGGTTGATCTCCTTAACGTGTAGCGAGTCCGGTGAGACCAAACAGCCGAGACTTACCTACTAAGATGACCAACAAAGGATCGGTATATTGCAGGGACCATAATATTAGTTATTAATGCCTTAACTCCATCCAATATGGTGGATTCTACGGTAGTATAACGGTCTATATACTGCATAAGACTTACATAGACTGACCGGTGGCTAGCTTAATCCAGGGATGTATAGTTTTCATTAAGGGTGCTGCCACTCTTGGAGGGATGCCTTTGTTACGCGAGGATCAGCTGGTCAAGTTTTGGGGTTTCAGAGTCAGTCAGAAACTCGTCTATGATTGTAGTAGAGAGTAATTAGTTAATCAGTTAACATCCTGCTAATTGTGATACCACGAATAGTTTTTTTTTCTTTTTGTTACACTGAAATCTCGATCTTCTCTCAATCCGCACGGAGTTCGACCCGAGTCGAGAGCTGTAGCGAGTGGTTGAGATTTCTTAATTAATTTTTTTTTAATGATAAGACACGCCGGACGCGGTATGATTTTCTCGACGGAACGCTTTCAAGGAGCGGAGTCGGTTGAGGCTGGGTCCATACCTTTATCGCAGGCCTACAACCGGATGAAAAAGTTCTGAACGATAGCGAATTTGACTTCACACCCCAGTATAAAGAGGCTGCAGATATATCGGTGAATGAGAGAAGGAGAAAAATAGATGCGAGAGGCGGGAAAATTTCGGACGACAGTTTCCTCGCAATTTAATCTTTAACCATAACTGTTGCAAAGACATTTCTCATTTCTGGTCCAACCGACTTTATCTCACTTATACATCTCGCGAGGGCTTCCATATTATCTTCTGAGCGACGGAAGCTACGTCGAGGCTTCTTTGACAGACGTCGTCCGAAGATAAAACTCAACTCAAAAGACAACCCCTGCCCACCGAGATAACGCCCCGAAAGTCTTGAGTCAATCTTTTCTCCGCACACGGTGATTGCAGTCGAGAAAACCGCAACCATCGTTGCGGTTTCACTTTCGTTCATCTCATTGTCTGAACCCTGTGAAAATTCTTGAACAATTACAACCCGTCTGAGAAGGGAGAAAAGATAAAAAGTTTAAGCATATTTTCAGGGGAACTTTCAACACCCGCTTCGTAACTTTTCTGATTGCAAATATTCGACTTATAAACGATAGCTGCTATGCAAATAACCGAAGGACAGGTTGAATATAAGGCAAGTAGGCGCGAGGGATTTAAACCGTAAGGTTTCTTCTCCTTAGTAATCCGTAATCCAAGCCTACTTTGCCTAGCGTGCCTCTCTTAAGACTGTGTATCATTGTCCACATGGGTCAGCACACGATTGTCAGGTTAGGGTGCGAGTGACACTGCTACAGTATTTTTGCAGGCGATAATTCATGATTTTGATAAAATCCAGCCGCATAAAACGGTCGGCGTTTCACCGCCTACTTAATAAAACAGTAGATCTCGACTAAGCGAGTAGGAAAGTGTGGGTGTCAGTATCTGAGGCTGATCCGGCGGATGCAAGCCTTTGCTGTAGATAAGGCGTCAACTCTTCGAACTCTTTATCTGCACCTTCCGCCCCTTCGCCCTTCCTTCCCGTCCCCGCCTGCCTCCACGCCAGGGTCCAGCGTTTTCCTCTCATTAGCGGGCGTTTGATATCTCGCTCTAACTATGATATTTAAACTCACGGACTCCGAGAAACTTTCCATCCCGCTACGGGACTGGCTACACTCTGATTATAATCGAATAATACCTCGCCAAGTTACTCGAGAAATAATTTCAACATTCAACATTCGAATATTGATTAACTTTCGATGAACCAAAAAAAAAAAAAAAATGCCAGAGATCTGTAAACACTGTCAAAGATTTTGATAGAATGACACAAAAATTCACGAAACTTCTAAAATTTTCAATCAACAGACACTTCGACTGTCGATGACTTCCAATGACTCGTGTAGAGTTCCAAAGCCGTTCGAAGACTTCCCATGCGGTAGAATAATTCCAAGAAATTTCAAAGAATTTCAAGATTTCCATCCGTCGTTTGTGATAATACTGAATCAATACAACACTGAAATGAGTGTAGGTACAGGTATCAGCTTGCAGTGTTTTACGTAAACACATGCTGCACAGGCACATCGTGACGAAGGATAGCGTGATCTGCTACAAAGTCTCCACATCGACTAACGCCTGGATTTGGAAGGTTTCGTCGCGTGGCTAGTGATCTTGTAAGCTAGGAAGGTTATCTCATTATCCAATCTATACTTCTGCTTACTTACTTATACGGGCACATTCGAAGCTTGAACTGCACGCGAGGAACACTAGCCAGGGGTCATCCGCGATTTTCTACACATACCCGCGTCAACATTTACCCGACAGATCATTCGTCCTCTTCCGTAACAGGTATGTGTACCGCCGTGATGCGAAGAGATTTCCAAAGGTATAAGGAAGAGTTAAAACTTGGGCTAAGACGCTTAGGAAGTAAGCCCTTATACAAGGTGGAGAATAAGACAGGGATGCCTCAGTGTGGAAACATGCCATGAACTGTTTAATGTAGGTGTGGCGGGTGTCTTACCACTTCGCGCTATCCGCGGTATAGCCACTTCCCCTTTCGCCCTCTCCGCTCTTTCCGCCTTGCCCAGCCAGAAAATCCCACCCCCATCTATGTGTGGAAGATTAAAATTACTTTGCGAAACTATGGGGGAATGTCTCGTAAATTTCTCGGCTAAGGAGCTTATTTTGGATTTTCGGTAACGAGTTGTTCTAAGCGCTAACTCATCGAAAGGCGGTTTAGGCTCCGTCAGTTTCCGGTCGAGTACGCCAATATTTTTCACTCTAGAATGTATCACCGTGTAAAAAAAATTGTCAGTAACATGGCCCCGCGATTTCCTCGGACACGTATACGATAGACCCGTTAAGACGTAGGCGATGGGGGATAGCGCCTAATCCTCAGAAGGAAGATGGCTGATCCTTCCGGCGACCAGAGTTCTCTGTAGGATGACGTAGTAATCCTGAGGAAGGGCGCCTCAGCCGCAGCCTCAGCCTTAGCCTCAGTCTTGTGGCCTAAGCCGTTTGGGTTTGCATATACACCAAATCCCCGGTTTTAGAAGCGCTGACCCCTAGTCGTCTAGGGATACGCGGGCTTAGATACTGCACCGGGAGTCCCTTCTGGAATTCTGGATTTCTCAGTCTTGTCCACATCCCGTTTGATCGACTGGTTCATCTCATTCTGGATTTCATCGTTCCTTGTCATGCGACCTTGGGATTCGTCCCGGGTTCAGGATTTTCCGTGCAAGAACGACTTTTACGTCAATTTTGACAACGTCGGCATTTTAGTAACAGCGTTAAAGCACGTAATCTTTAGGGGCTGTCGAGGAAAGGGAAAAGGAGTGGGGAGGGTTAAAGGGCTCCTTAGCGGAGATCTTAGGCAAATCCAGCGTGAAATCGCATCAGGGGCACAGCATCCCCTTACCAAAACCACCACTTACTCGTACCACTCTTGCCCCTGCCTTGCCTCGCCTTGCCTTGCCTTGGTCCCGCTGTTTTTCACTTCTCACATTTAATAGAAAAACTAGCATCGTTTTTGTCTCGACAAAAGTGTCGACTTGTAGTAGATTCCTCGAGGTGCTTCGTATGCAAAATCTTCAGCTAGGCCAACTCGCATGTTGAGGGAACGAAGAGTCTGTCCTAGGGTCAGCCCAGGGCTTACCGCCTAACAAGATTAGCTTAATACTTAAGACGGCATACTCGAGGATTACGTCTTATGTATTCAGCATTCGTCGATACATAGATAGTACGATGTTCTACGACCAGCTAACGCATATCGTGTGTATGTACACGAAGCGGTGAATAGTGTTGCAGCTGTAACCTCCACTCAACCGTTTAGAACTTGTGTTGTACTCCACACCTGTACGTTGTTTGATTATATATAAAAAAAAAAAAGAAAAAAAAACGTCTCATTGCTGACTTTACGTGGAAGATTACGAAACTTTAGTAGCGAATGGATTTTGATGTAAAACAAACAAAAAATTACTCAAGGGAGGTCCTGCGAGCAACGCAAAACTAGGCAGAATTAGAAGTGACTTGCTACACGCGGAGCTGTCTGATCGACTCTCGTGCGACACACGCTCGGATCACGATTTTTTTTTCAATCTTGTTTCTAATCTTTATATCAGCAATTTTCACGAATATTTTCAAATGGATAAATAACGACAGTTACTCAGTGTCATTGTGCGGTTCATTTGATACTATTTGTCACAGAACACATATGGTGATTTCCGCATGAGTGAGTCAATCGCTGTATGAAATTCCTTCATATTGTATGATCCAGCGTGTGATATTGAGTTATTCCAAGTTACAAAGTACACAGAGATAAATTACCAAGCACGTATATATGACCGTTAGTATAATCCGTATCGTATATCCCACACGAATTACGTGTCGTTTGGTAATCAACCACTTCGAACGAACGTAGTTTCAACAATTTCGGCGGGTATGTCAGTCCACAATTACCAGGGTCCTTAGGTAACAGTCGTGAAATATTCTTCAATCGTTAAATCGATCGGATTCAAAGGGTCCACCGACTATCTCGTGGCATTCTCTTTTAATCTGTAAGATTATTCGCGTAACCACACCGAGAAAGGGGGGGGACGGGACTTCCCTGAAAACTTATTTCCGTCCTCATTGTGAGCGAGCCCGCAATCACCCGTCGATCATGAACCCGCGTGAGGCTTAGTACATCGGACTATACAAAATTAAAAAGCGAGATCAGTCATCCACTCACACCCACGTACAATCCTCGTCTGTGTGACCGGAGAGAAAGAGAAGAGAGATGAAGCTGTTAACAGCTTGGTAGTATAACGCAATAATGTACTGGAAATACAATAATTACAAGTGAGCGAAGGGAGTCTTATCTCAGGCCGCGCTTCGTGGAGTATAAAGATACAACCAGCTTTACAGTTTTAATGTCTTTTGTCGCGGTTTGATTAAGAGACTCGCCTTCTCACACTCTTTTGGTCTCCCAACTTTACGCTAAGCAACATTATACACCAGACCGAGATAGTAACTGCGCTTTGAGTAATTGTCGGCTTACGCCTGTCAGATTGTGGTCGGGCGCGAGAGCAGCCTCCATGGACCAAAAATCTAGATAGCGGCGGTGTTCGATAAGCGAAACTGATAATGGACTATTTAGTCGACTAGCTTTTTGAAAACTGACGTTCAAACTCTCCCCCACCTTTATTTCACGTTTAATCTTCATCGACCTCGTTGAAACGAGAGCGAGAGGATTAATTATCCCGAGCGAAATAATTTGTTCCTACTCGGGTCTCCCTACCGTCAAAGTCCACTTTCGAAAGACAATGAAACGATAAAGTTGCTCGAGTATTTTCCGCATAGTTGTTCAGGGGTTGATTTATTCGTTATAGAAAGAGTAACACTGGTATTACGCGAGAAAGAATACTGTTGGGGGGGCAGGCAGTTAACAAATCCTATTAAAAATGTAGCCTTTGTAGAGGAGTAAGGTAAGGAGTATGGCTAGCAGCTAGGTAATTTATACCAAATTACTGAGGTACTGCCTTACATAAAGACGAGCTTAACTTTGTCTTTATATATTTTCATTTTAAGAGCCTTATAACATTAAGCCATTGGCAGCCATTATGTATGCACAATAGAAGACTGTGCCACGGCTTCCTTCATTACCTCGTTAATAATTAAAAAAAAAAAAATCAAGTCTCATATTCATCCTCCGATCCTCATCGTTTCCTATCATGAGAAAAATGACTTAGATGCTTGATATCACAGAGAGAAGTTCTTTTCATTCATTTCATTAGCGACTGGAACAAAATTACGCGGCTATTTTGACATTGGATTGAATTGATATCGTAATCGAAACTAAAATTGAATAAATAAATCGATAAATAACAACATGAGAAAAAAAATAAGTTTGAAGCAAAAACGGTAAAAAAGTAAAAACGAGGTTGGTGAATTGCCCAATGGGATATAGAGACTACACCGACGTGACACAGATTCATTCGTATAACTGTACGTTAACAGAAAACGGGCACACCGATCGAGTTAATACCACGCAGACTATTACACTTCCCGATAGGATTATCCCCTGGGATATTTTTGATCGTGCAATAATCCCTAATACGATTTACACAGCTCGTTCGGGCAGGGCCGCGCTCCGATCGGTTTAAAGTTCGAATGTTTTCCCTACTGGATTAGTCATTGATTCATGATTGACAGAATTTTTTTTTTTTTTGAAAAATCTTACTTTTCCGTTACGTCATTTTCCGAGGTTTCACATGAAAACCAACAACGGTGTCAAAGGCCCGGGGCAAAGTAGGCAGAGAAAGAGAGTTGGAAGCCAGAGATAAAGATAATCAAAGACCCTTCTTCTGCAGCTCAAGATTAAGAGCGTAACGCCCTGACCCGTAGAGATAACTGGTATTCATCACGGCCTCGTGGTGCATGTGCTGCACGTATGTGACCCGGTGCAACCGTTCGCAGCCCGCATCGCTGGAGTATCGGTGTTAAATATTGTACAGTGTTTCAGGAAATCAAATATTCGATGCCAATCAAATTGCGAGGAATAAATCAGCGCGATAAAATGTTGACCGCAGCAATACAAATACGTTTATCAATTAAAAATTAATTAGTGACGATACTGTCACTAGAATTTTGCGAGTATCGAGTACGGTCCATTTTTTCCCCTCCACAAAATTGGTCAGATGAAAAAAAAAATAAATAAATTTACCGACGCAGAGAAAGTAAAATCGCTCGGCGTTAGTCGAAGGAAGTAACTAGTAGGTATTTAATCCGTGGCATGAAAATCAATAGTCTTCCCCTTGAGATCAACCCTCCTCTGAAACGAGTCCTATCTCACCCTAGTTAAATAAATCCAGGATCAAAAGATGAGTCCTTTTTTTTATGAAGAGAGAAAAAGATGAAACTTTTGCCTCCTCAAACTTGTGTAGCTATAGCGAACCCCTGGCGCCCCTATAGTCGCGGATTACCGTTAAGATCGTAAATTATGAATTTCGAATTCTGGCTGGGAAATTTTTAAGACGTGGCTAAGCAGGAAGATAGAGATTTGAGCCAACGAGCTCAGGGCATTAAGATCGGCTTCTATTATTTCATTTTTTTTCCCACCCATTTTCTTTTTTTCACCTTTATTCCTTTTAATCTCGGATTACTTTCGTTACCGTACAGAAACCCGCTTGGAGGATTAGAGATCAAGTTGAGCTTGTGATTTCTTTTGCGCAACACGATCTCACAGGCTTGCCTGCATGATTCGATTTTATCAGATTGATCAGAAACCTGCACAGCTGTACCGTAACAGTTAAGAAATAATTGCGAATACCGATATTAAACCTATTCAAGATAGATTTTTAATAAAATCCTTTGCCAAAACGGCAAGGAGTTCTCTAAGCGCTGATCCGCCCACGAACCTTCTAAGGATAAGCGAATCCTTAAGACAACAGGGGAGTATGAAACAGCCGTGCGAAATCATACGGTTAAAACTCTACTCCTACAGGACGAGAGACGGATCTAACCCGAGATTTGGGCAGGGTTAAAGGGGTTTTTACCATCAGGAATATATGCCTAGGAGAGCTATCTCCAACGGAGTCCTGTGGGCTCGGATTTTATTCTCTCGCTCCAGATTCAACCTGGATTATAACGAGGACGTTTTGGATTACGTAGAACCCAGCTCCTCCTACTAGGAGCCCATGAAAGAACCACGCTTGGAATGTACATCCTGCGCAACATAATTTTCTACAATATTTGCGAAAAATGAAATCGCCATAATTTTTCACATTCATCGTCAATCTAAAAAAAAAATGCACCTTGAAGAACACAGTATTCGGGACTGAGAATATAATTAATGATCATCTGGTTCTGATTGGGAATATGGGAGAAATGCAGCATCTTCGATACGTGAGGCTTGAAGATTTGGATTTGTCGAGAATCAACGGGGATTTCTCTACCAGGAGCATAGCATAGCTTCGTGGAGGATGGTTGGATTTTGGTTGAATCGAACTAGAGGACGCGGTTAAAGGACTGCAGAGCCGAGGGTTTAGGATCTGTGGCAATATCCTAGAGGCTGAACGGTGCTCGTTCTGAGTTCCTGGTTACTATTTTCGTGCATATCCCCTCTAGGTGACGATCGAGGGAACCCCTGGAAAGAGATTAAGAAGACTGTGTCTGGTGTCTCGCACATGTTACAGAATAGTATATCCCCGCATGGAACCTGATTCGTTGACTTTGTGCCCAGAAAAATCCCCCGTGGGGTTGTGGGCAAGGCTACTGCGTGACCTCTTCCTAACAGGAGAACAGGATTTCGAAGCGGTTCAATTCAGTCATTCGTTGCGGGTAGCAGGGTTTCGTCGGCCATTGACACCCTGGGGTAATTCACCCCCGACTGAATATAAACGGATCGTAGCCCAAACGGAGGTTGTTTACGGGGACACTAGGAAATCATGCCAATGCGAACCACCGTCGCGAATTCGTCCAAGTTGAAATATCGAAACCCGCGTTGATAATAACCAGGACCGTAAAGTGGACTCAAAATTTGACCCTAATAGCAGGTTTTTTTTCAAAGTGCGATTCCAGATACCTACAACGTGTCTGGTTGTAATAAACTGTATTTAATTCCAACCGCTGTCTCCCTTCTCACAGCACGTGGCGTTCAGACACACTTTGTACACTGTGCAATTACAGACCGTTACTTTGTTGCAAAAGGTGCGGATACGCCAATAACGATCTTCTACCTTCATTGAATAAAGTATCAATTAAATATTTCACTCGTGTTCAATTACAGAAGCACAAAGTACGCAACGTGCAATCAATTTATGAAATATACTACCAGATGTTGTTCCCCACACTGTAACTGTAATACTGTAATAAACGTTATTCACACGCGACGATATCCGCACACGCTTTTGTACACGTTGATAACATGCAACTACACTTCATCCAAGAAACTACGTAACAAAATTTCAATCAACTCAACAGACAAAAGTATCGCTTCGCGTGAAAAAAAAAAACGAACCAATTTCGTGGAACTCAAAATTTTATCCAGTGCAGGGTGAGCGTCCTGGTATCAGCACGCACACATTGACTGTGCGACTGGTTATCCGTATTTTTTTATGTCGTTTTTACGATTTTCATGCGTAAACAACTAGCAGGATCTCATGAGGAGGTCCTGCGGGACGTGGTCGCCCCTCGGGATCCCCGGTGCGTAAGGGCTGCGTAAGACGCAAGGATGAACGTATCCGGTGGTGCCTCCTGTTATCCTGGTAACGGGGGTCCTACGGAAGCCCTTATTTGGGTCACCGGGCACCTGCCGGGCCGTTCCCCTACTCCGCGTCTCGGACGTGAACGATGAAACCACTAACATCAACCTTCTGGTATCCTCGGCTCGAAAATAAGCCGGCAGACACCGAACAAAGGATCTCATTTGCATATCTCCCCGCGTTAATCGTGCGCAACGAGCTCAACCTGATCGAGGATAGCCGCGTCGGCCTGGCGTTGTGGCGCGAACGACTGCGACAGGACCTGCTCTCCTGGTACCACAGACGTCTGGTAGGCCTACAAATTTACGATCGATTTGAACACCGCCCCCATCCGCGTGGATATAAGCTTTTATCGTCCTAAAGTATCGTTTTTTGTTTCTTCTTGACTTATCAGTGATGGAATGGCGTGGCTTTTTTAATCCACTGACTAAATCGCGGATTTATTCATTGCCAACAACATATTGCAACCTTTGTTTATTTAAGCGTATATTTGTTTCGTTGTACAAATTTTATCAAATTTCTTCAAATTGTTGAACGATATACGAAATGGAAATTTATGTGCTTTTTAGATATTTTTATATATTTTCAGTTGTTATGTACGTGGTATTTTTTTATCTTGTATTCAATTTTACGTATGTATGTTTTTCAAGTATCTAGGAAAATTGATCATGGACCGAAGAGATATATATTGTATATATATATTTTTTTTGTGCAACGAAATAAGCCAAACATCAGAAATAATTGTCTTGTATTTAGAAAAAAAAAGGGATGAAAATAAGAAATAAATGCAATTGTACTACATATTTTACAATTATGCACGTAACGAGAAATTGTTATGAATCAAAAGAAATCTGAATCCAAATCTGAGTTCCACCACTCAAAACGATAGAATACGAATAAGTTTCAATATTAACTGCCATTTGTAACACATACGATTTTTTATTATTCGAAATTGTGGCATGTGCAAATGATATTTTCTTCGGAATAAAAATACTATGTTATCAATTTCTCAAACATCAGTTGATAATCGTTCATTCATTCACTCGATCCGCAAATAACAAAAATCTCAAATTTCATTTTCTAAGGATAAAATATTGTTCTTGTAATTAAATTCGCGGATCGTGCTCACAATCAGAGTGAATTTAAAGGTGTTAAAATCGGCTGTAAATTTTTTGCATCGGGCACAAGCACCCGACTAAAACATCCCTGAAATGTTTCGTATTGAAAATAGGTTGTCGAATATTTTGAAAAAATATCCAGAACGCTAAAAAAAGGGTAGAAGTTGACCCTTGCCCATCAGGAGCGCAGAACGCGTATCTCAAGGCTGCAACGGCTTGGGGTCGAAGCCCGCAGGACTAAGCCTAAAAAGGGAGAAGCTAAACTCGGGGTAACCCGGGGATATCCCGTGGGACGCGTCCCGCGCTCCGGCCAATTCTGTTATCCTGATCAATCTATCCGCCGAACATCCCATGTCTGATCTCAAGGATAAGTACTAGGCTGGGGAGGAGATCCTTGATCCTGCGGCTCAGACACTGGGGTCTCTCTGAACTCTTTCATTGAGATTCTTCTCGACTCGTCCGAGGATCAAGGATCTCGAGCTCCGACTAATTCCTGTTCTCCTGGCTCTAACGGCTCGCAAAATCCCCCTGAAAGAGCCGAGAGTAATCTAAAGATTTGACGGTTAGTTGTTATCGGTAAAAAAAACCCCACGGCGTCAAAATCGTACCGAATAGGGTTACGGCTCAAGGATAATCGCGAAGCTTGCAAGGACCTTCGCGCAAAATTTGAAAACGGAGAGTAAAACCGACGAGGATGTGGCCTGCGTCAAATGGTCCAAGGACCTCCTCCGCATTCACGGAATGACCGATTGCACGTATCTCAAAGCGAGTCAGGGATTGAATTTTAATAAATTTTTATCACCACCGACTCCGATTCAGTCACGTTTGCATTAGTTATTCGCGGTTTGTGGTTTCTCACGATTTTTAAATAACCATATTGTTCCGTGATAAAATTCGCAGCGTTGAAGCTCGCTGCACATCGCAGGATATCGAACCCCCATTTTTCATATAACTATAAGAAACAAATCCAGCGCGCGTCGCGTCATACGATAACCGAAACTTTGCTCCAATTTTTCCTGTGCTACCTCCTACATGAGATTTCCGGTAGCAACGGAAGCGTAACGTTCTCATTATCGATAAGGAGTCATCCGGTGTTCGGGTAAAAAAAAAAAAAAAAAAACTCACGAATCAAACAATGATCCGGAGCAATGTTTTCCGAACCGTGTATATCCGCGGCTGGTGCCCGTCTACCTCGAAGCCGGGGTGAGATGTAGGGCTTACCGGGATGAGCCGCTTAGCCTCTAAACCTTGTGTGCTCTGGCATGGTCCCTGGTTCTCTTTGTGTACGTGTCTGCCTCTCCTCTCTCCGATATCGTCTCTGGTCCCCCGTGTCGGGTCTCACCCTCGCCCATACCGAGATAGACGGTATATATCCCAGCCTCCGCGGATTATCCGATCTCCGTACTCGTGGGATTATCTCGAGGCACGAGACGAACAGTGTGCTAGTGCGCTAGTGTGCGTTCCGCGTTGCCCAGCGGGATAGAGAGGAGAGCCAGAGACTATCCAAATCCTTTAGCAGTGGCTGGCCCGAGGTGTACACGCGCGTGTGTGTATGGATTTGATCGTTGAATGTGTGAGAGAGTTAGTGTACTCGTATAGGGTATGTATGGCCGGCGGATTAATCCGGGATTATTGTACGCGTGTGAGATACTCCGGGCTCAAATCCAACTCACACAACGGAGATAATCCTAACCCTGCCCGTTTCACCCCGACTCGAAACCCCCTTCTACATACACCATATGAATAGATATATACCCACTCGTGTGCACACTACGCCCTGCATAACGTGTATCTATCGGAAAGCCAACGTTGTTACAAATACATTTTGTCTGCAAATTTGCGTTTTTAAGGCGGTAACGGACCCAATCGAATGGTTTTTCATAAAAATTAAAAATCATCCTAGAAAACCAGAACTTCAAAATTGTTTTTTTTTCATCTAATTCGGTGCAAAATGATCTATCGATGGACCCCATTTTGATCGAGTCTCTTTATCCACGTTGAAAACCAAAGAATACGCACAGACATTAATATTCTCGTCAGAATTAATTTTTTTTTCGTGATTTTTAGAGTTTTTTTTTCCTTAGTCGAGGGCGATCAGGGCGAAGGCTTAGGATAATAATGATGATGAAAAACGTGTATGAATATCAAATTGAACGGATCAACGGTTACGAATAAAAAATCGTGGTCACCATTTTCATTGTCGTTCCTTTCGCGGTTTCTGAAGACCGCAAATTTATGATAAACCATTCATTTTTATCAATTTTTTTCTCCAAATTAAACCACAGTTGTGTTTTGTACAAAGTAGGACGTTTTATTGCACTTCATTTTCGCCTTAGGAGAATAAAATTGAAGGTTAATGACAAAAATAAAATGCCAAATTGCGAATAAACGGCAAATCCATTTTCATCTCGAAAACACAGGTTTCATGTTTTATCGCAATTTTTATCTCAAAATCGTAGATAAAAAAAGTGTAGAAGTGAAAAATAGTTGCCAGTCTCAAAGGGTCAAGAACCGCAGCTATTCGTCACATATTTTGATGCAGTGACGCGTCCAACGTCCTTTTGCAGTTCAAGTGACGTATTGATTTTGTGGCACTCTGACCGTGGTCAGATTATGTCGATAGCTTTGGCACCGGCATGCTTTTACTGGCTAATCAATTATTCCTACTATGAAAATTTTTCAAAATAGTAACGGGGTGACGAATTTGGGTGCAGAGACACCTTGGGGAGATGCGATGGGCACCTATACACAGGTTTGGAGGTCGTCGTTACAGCACGGATTTAGATTTAATCCGGATTAGTTGCCGGGGGTCAGAATTATCCCCCGTTTCCCGTCTCGCGTATCCCGCGCGATCCCGAGTCTTTCACACACACGCACGTAGTCAGCCTTTGTGGATATCGTATAGGGGTTGAAATATACCTATATAGTGTAGTATAGTAATGGAATATACGAAGAAGCGGGTTGCGTATCAAACAGACATTTATAAATCTACCTACCCGTAGTAGCCGCTCAGTGTAGTGTGTAATCTATTACCTACGGTCCCCTTTTTCTGAACGGGCTGAGGACGGATCTGCGGATACCGTCGACTCGGGGATTAACCGAGACACTCTTAGACTTTCGGGGAGTAGAAAAAGGATTCTGTGGGTTCGCTTGAGCTTTGCCTGATGGAGCACGAAGGCTAATGTATACACATCCAAAGCTCAGGCTTCAAATCAAGTTCCGTGTCTCGGGAAACTAAATTTCAAATCCTCTTCGTGGGATAATGAAGCGGGAAAAACGAAAAAATATGCGCAATTTAATTAACCTTCAAAATATAATAACTCTTACAATAAATGAAGAAAACCCGGATCAGCAAACGAAATTCGAAAGTCAACATCTTGGGCTTCGTTTTTAATGAAGAAGAATGAAATTTATCTTGAAAATTATGGCCTCTGCTAGCTTTCTCAAAATAAATTTTTCGTGCAACCAAATTTGCAGGTAAAAATATCAAATTCAATTTTTTTCAGTGACTTCCAGACACCTTTTCGCCGGTTTTTTTAGAACGGAAATTCATATTGAAAAACCGTTTGATAAAAGCTCAGATAATAATTATATGCAAATGGCATATAAATTTCGAATTGATCGGTGAAACAGTTACCGGGGATTATCGCAGACTATTGTTCTTTCGTGGCATGTGGTGATCATGATCTTAGAGATAACTTAGAAGTAGTTTTTTTTTCCTTCAAATAAAGCCTAATTTATGTGCTACCGAACCCAGTTTGTCGATTTATTTTCTATTCCTCACAGAATTATCGTATTCCCGAATGTGAATGCATGTTTTTTTTTTCGTTTTCAACATTTTCATGTGAAATGAACATTTGTAGGATGTTAAACTTGTCCTATCAGGCTATACTGGTCCCTGAAATATTCGTCTCGGGAGAACCAGGAGGCAGGTAAAAGTCAAATATACGATTTTTCTATCCGCGACCCGAACCCCAAGGGTTGTTAAATAATCCCTTAGGATTTCCTAAATGGCTCAAAGCTGCTTTCACACGCCCTGTCCAGGGCGCAGTTAATCATCCGTAAAAGTGATCTCGTCGTTTAATTTCATTTTCTGAACATAACAAGCAGTCATTTCTATCGATATCGTTGTTTCTACTCACCAGTGGCGCTTTTGCTCAGATCAAACCCCTCCTGCTTCGGACTAGCGTTGACTTCCGGTTTCGCGTGCTGGCTGTGAGCAGAGAACATGGGGATCGCTGCGCTGATAGGGTTTTGGGACTGATGAGCAATAGAGGGTTGACTCGCGTTGTGGGGTTGGGACTGATGCGATTGGTGCGATTGAGGGCTTCTTGGTAACGAAGATACGCTGCATGGTCTCGACGGAGGCGACGCTTTGTGCGTCAACGCAAGCGCCTGACTCTGAAACGAAATTAAACGAAACAAGATATGATAAAATTTATCCAAACGATATTATAATATGCGATGAATTCCAGGGTGTCTACTCAAGTCAGGATCTGAAATTCCCTGAGAATTCCAGGATATTCCAGGCTATTTTTTTCTATTTTTCCAGGTGTGTCGAGATACGATTTTTATTATTATTTCGCAAAATATACTAGATTGTTTATTTTTTTATTGCAATTTAATCTGGGTTTTGAATTTGCAGAATAGTTTTTTCCAATTGATCTATTTCGGGAAAAATTCCCTGAGTCAACTCAATATTCCCTGAGAATTCCAGGATATTCCAGGAGAAAAAAAATTCCCTGACATTTCCAGGACTTCCAGGTTTTTCAAGGATGTAGACACCCTGGAATTCGTAAAATTACAGATTGCAGATTCACAGTCTTCATGAACTCGATATTCTATGGAAATGAGTTATTGACGTGGATGGACAGCTCCTTTGACTGAAATTGGTCCATCCTGTAATTTATTTCTCAAACATCAATGTACGTATACATTGTAAGACAATTTACGGAATTTAGTATGCGCGCTCGTTTCCCACACGCGATATGACCCGTGGGCTGCTGACCATCGCGGAAGACATTACGATGAACGTATTATTTATTTAAAAAAAAACATGAAAACAAACAAAAGCTGTGAAAATAAGAGCCGGTTCATCTTGTGAGATACTTTTGCCATATAAAACCGCAATACCTTTACGGTCGTATCCGTCGGAATATCAACCTGTTAGTTCAAACGGAGTTTTTACCCCACGTTGATAATACATTAAACGTAGAATCTGGTAAATTAGTCAGTCATTTTTTTCTTCCGAAAATTTAGGCTGTCTTTGATTTAAAAAAAAATCGATTCTGTTCACATGGAATAATTCAAGCAAAAAATAGCCTACATCGAATTCTTTTCAATGCAAATTTAAAAAAAAATCTTTAATCATACTAACAGTATAATTTAAAAAAATACTGAATATTCAAAGTCTTTTCAAATATTCAATCAAATACATAACAATTAATTATCCCCAATTATGTAATAATTAGCGGTCGCATATATACTATGAAGCTCTTGATTTTAGAACCTTTGGCCATGGCTACTGAAGGAAAAGAAAAAAAAACGCTCGTGAGAACGCGTTGGTAGGTTATTTCGGATTCTATCCGATCTGATAAAGTCTGGGGTAATGACACCGAATAATAGCCCGAAGGTTTTTGGGTATATAGAAGTTCATATAATCGAATAGTGAAAACCGTGTTTACCGTTGTTAAATAAAATACACCAGAAAATTCTTAACCCCTGGGTAATTACTCCGGTGTCAATAACTGTCGCCCGACGCGATAATTGTACCGTTTACTATTCACAATATGCACTTGGCGCCAGTTTATAATCGTGATGGCCACTGGGCCCGACTTTGCATTTGGTTTCGCCTGATTCCACAACTGTTTGAGCAAGCTATCTGGAAATTGTTTCTGGCCCCATTACATCGACTTTCTTCATAACTAAGTTTCGCCAAACGCGGATTAAGTTTTGTTCAAATTCGCAAAATTCATGACACCAATAATGAGAATTATCGTTGCGCCCCTCGATGGGCTAACAATGACAATATCAGAATTAAACCCGAGGCAAGCTCTCGGCTCCGAATCGCTCGATGATCTAATAGTCACTTGTCAGCATCTACGATGAAATCTGAACACGTGCTCAATTCAGTATGTGGTGCTAAAGGAATAGATTTATGTATGAGTTAACTTAACACAACGGCTAAGCCGTACGCGGTGTTAACAGGGGTCAACTAGACCCAGAATGCGACAATCTTTGAGTCAAATAAGTGCGAATGCAACACCGATGAATTTAGTATAATATATGGAGGAAAAAAACGCTAAGAAAGCATCGATATTCCCAATTTCGAATACGACCGCTATAGGTGACCAGTAATCGACGTCAGGCCAACGACGCACTTGACATCGTCGACCTTTCGTCAATTGGCCGAAAAAAAACGAGCCCCGAATACGTCCCTGAGCGTTGTGCCAAGTGCACATAGATCAATCTATGGTAGTCGCGAATATTTCACGAGTGAGTACGAGACAAAATTTTTTAGCTTGCCGAGGACTGTACCAAGAGAGGAGAGTACGAGCTACTGTTTCGGGAGCTGCTCCGAGGTATGCACTCGCAAAAAACACGTCCGACCGCTGAAGACCCACTCCGTGCCCCACGGGTGCGACGGAGCACCGGAGAATAACGAGAGGAAGTGAGAAACGATCAGAATCCGCGAACGTTGGAAGAGGATAAAGCCACGCTTAATCCGAACGGAGCGACGAGGACGAGGCTCGTAATAAGACGGGGCAACAGGTGGAGATGGGATGGGGTTACCGGCTTATCCCGCTACCACCGATTCCAGAACCCGCGGGTCTTCCCTCGGCCTTTTATGCCCCAGCATCATCCCCGACGTCCGTGACAATATATCAACCTTTCTGGCACACTCACCTCGTTCGGAATTCATTTTTCGCACAAGAATTCGAAATCCAATTGAACTTTCGATCTCAAACGCGGAAAAGACATTTTAGTTACAGGGAAAGATGAAAGAATGTCTTGTTTTTTTGTTCAGAATTGCATGTAGAATTTCGCTTTGCAGTCGATTATCGGCGCCTTCGGGGTTCGTGGAGCATCATCCCTTTGGTTTGAGTACGTGTATTTGGTATCCGGAATCTATCAGAGACAATCTGGATTTGAGCATACACGTCGTAATATTTCAATTGACCAAAACGAATGAAAGCGTGACGACACGACGATGTCCTGGAAGACGACGGGCGCCTGTACCTCGACCTCTACAAACTAGCCGATTGATCAATTGATTTATAAAAATCTATGCCATCTCTATAAGAAGTATTGTTATTAGTTCGATTATGTAACCGACATCGAACAATTCCGGCGCGTCTTGTGATCCGAACGCCATTCGAATCTGATATCCTTTTCTCGTTCGACGCTGCTACTGCAGCGATGCAGAAAATTATCAAAAATCACGACTGCCTGGCGTAATTACAGAAACGGGAACACGAGGATAAATGGTCTGACACAATTATTGCATCCGCGTGTCCGTGCGTTAATCATCCGATCGATAATCAAATAGGATAATCAAATATGGGCAATGTATCGCGATAATTGAGACCGTTCAAGTGGGTTTTGGGGTACCGTCGAAAGATTATCCACGGATTAAAAGATACGAAGTAAGTGCCGTTATATAAATCGGACTATCGCCGCACAGTCGTAAGCTTTGCTTGACGATCGCCGCGCGAACGTTTCCAAATACCTTTTGATGTATCGGCGGACGGACAAACCGGCGAACGGATAGACGGATTACGATCATTCCGCCGACTGGGGTGGTCAAATACCGTGACCATGCGTGTCTACCGTTCGGGAGATCACTCAGAAATTGAACATTCCTAGTTTTGAAAAACCGCGGCGCGTCGATCTCGCTCTCGTCGAAGGCTCGCGAGGGTCTCGAGTCCATCGATAAATTTTCAAACTCGATTTTCGTCGATCGAGAAACGAGACGTGAGCATCGCCGCGGTGTAAAACGACGCCGGTATGTACCCGGGATAGAAATGGGAAGAGACAGGAAGAAGGCTGGGGCAGGCACATCCGTAGCGTGGCCACGGGTCCGTGACACCCTCGACGCGGTACCCGAAAGCCTAAACCCCACCGTTGAGCCGGGGATTATCCGACTCTCTATCTCGACGTTGTGAGAGAGAAAGAATCTGATGTTTGTTCCCTGCGTAGACCTTTTCATCCTCTTTATATTTTTGCTTTGTTCAGAATCTGTCACACATGCGATTCGCTATTTAGTACTCTTTCAGATTCGTTGGTAACGATCAAAAGTCGTAGATACACACCTGACGAAGAACGTGGCGATGAGGTTCAACTTCTCAGCGAGTTAAAATGATACAATGTAAGCATTGAAATGAAAAAGTAACAATTTGAGGATTGAATCGATGCATTTCATTTCGCAAAAACTTAATTTGTAAAATCGAAACAACTTCTTATCTGCTAATGGATGTGCGTACATTTTGAACTAGTAACGTTAATTGATTGATTGATTGACGCTGATTAATTGATTATCAAAATTTGATAATTCGCCGTTTTTTTTTTTCTCCTTTTTGCTTCCTTTTATTCGATTCAAGTCATCCTATCGTTGAATATTGTTTATAGTCAAAGTTGAACGTAATTCTCACCTGTACTTGATCGGTTTTGGTATTGGCAGCCACCCATGCCTCTGCAAACGTCTCCATTGCGCTCTGAAAATCCATTCCCCTTACTATTTTAGTTGTTTTGAAATTCTAGTCCGGATGATGATGACATCTTTCTTTCTTTCTTTTTTGTTTTGTCTTTTTTATTGTCACTGCACAGGTATCACCGTGTCCAATTTTTATTATCAAACAGATCAATTGAATTTCATTGATCCTTCTTTATTCATAAAACTTTGTTGCTCCAACCGGAACCAGTTCTCTTCTTTTTCAATTCTCTCCCTCCTTTCTCTCTACTTCGACCAATCCAGACTCTTCGATATAATTTTTCAAATGATCTTTATTAACGTTTTTTTTTTTTATTTCTCATTATATTCTCGTCATATCATATAAAGCTCGAACAGATCAGCAAAATTCTTACCAACTAAACTCAAACACTTTTTTTTAACTTCATTAGATGATACTAGCCATCATTCACGATCAAAAAATCATATTTTATTCTTCTTCTTAGTTTTTTATTCAGATTCTATAGTGTCGAGCCCTTATCTTGTTTTATTTTATTTTTAATTTAGATTCAAATCTTGTATTTCCACGTTTTAAAAATCGTACGGACGAAACCGGCGTTGATCGAATCCGACTTTGAAGTAAAAGTCGAGCGTCAGAGCGACCGTACGAACATGGAGCGTTCGAGTGCGACGGCGCTTCGCGCGCGACTGTGCCCTCATAGAGCGTCGCGGCGCCCGATCTGCCCCTCTGACTCCACCGGCTGTGTGATTCCCCGTGCGCGACGCCGCCGCACTCGAAAGTGCGCCTCATCCCTAGCATCCCCCGTTACGTTACCTCCAGGTTCGAAACTCCGCGTACGTCCGTCCGTCCGTCCGTCCGCCACCTTGCCGCCCAAACACCGAGGGACTCATCCCGCTAAAACACCACCCTGTGCCTGTGATACACCCGGGGGTGTGTCTTACTAGGATAAGGCACGCGTATACGTCGCGCCTCGGATAGTGGCCTACCTCTTGCTCATTCGAGACCGGAAACGATGACCGGCGGCGATGGTAGTCGACTTTACGGAACGTAGAAATTTTTGTTAGTTGCCTTTTTGGCGAATCGACAAATTTCGTTGGTCGTACATAAATTTTTCTATTAGGTCACTGAAAGCTGGACTTTTTTATAGAGCGAAAATTGTTTCTTACTGGTAAATTTTTCATCTCAACAAATAAACTGTAGTATTGATTCAGAGAAGATAGCCATCTAGTCGAGTCAGGTACTTAACGATGAAGAGGAAATAAAGTAGAAATATAGAACAGAAATACGTAATATCGAAAGTTCAAATTTGAAAACGAAGTAAAAGGTCAGTACAATGTTAGAAGGATTAGGATGTAAGACAGTGATTTTATCATTTTAATTATCTTCACAAAATACGTCACATAGCAAGCAACAAAAACGTCCTAATACATTGTGAATGAATTAAACGAATTGGAATGATTACGTAAATTTATGTTCAATAAACTTGCAAGAACATAAATTTGTTGAAACTGTCTTCAAAATAAAAGTCAACATAATTTTTTTGTTCGTATTGGATAACAGAAATTCTGCACGATGGATTTCAACTGCACTTAGAAGGGTTGGGATTCCGGTTAGTGAGATAATTTGTTTTCTAAACCGAGGATTATCTCTCTTAACCACTCCGCTCAATTTTTCCCAACTCATTATACTATAGGTTTTCGAAGAAATCTTAAGTGTAAAGATTTTCATTCAGGCGCAGATTAGTGACTGAAAATTAGTTCCTAGAATATTAATTGACTGCAGAAACTCATCAGGTGTAAATAGATCATTCATAATTTGAATGTAGAATTCATATTTACAGCTTATATTAAACATTGAAAATATGAAGATCTGTTCATGAAAATTGTGCCTCAACCTGACTTTGACCCAATTTATCACAATCTCTTGAACTTTCAATTCCACCGATTTCCTCAATTAATTTTATAATACCTTATTCAACCAGCCGAAATGACGTTTACTACTTAAAATCACTCACAGACCTTAAATTGCGATCTAATTCATTATATGTATGAAGAAGGAATACGTCATTTAAAGTTGCAAAAGTGAATTCAACAAGAAATCACTTCGAGCATTGAGGTTTCAGAAGTTTCTATCCTCTCAGACTTTTCAATTCGGCTAAGATTCGATGCAACCCGACAATTCGGATTCTAAACTTTTTGCTTTAAGTTTACCTCCAGACACTATCCTAGAATGCATGACCTCTCACACTCGTGGAATCCAATTTTCTTCTCTCGAAACTCCACGCCATATGGATTTCTGAAATTTTATTAGACGTATCTCGGCTCGCAGAGAATTTCACGTGACGGGAGGTCACAGGATTAGAGTCTCTTATAGGTTCTGTAAATCAGTTCACCGAGTCCTTCTATCAGGTGCAATTTATGTTGTCACGAGGTATTCAGTCTGCGAGACACACACGTATAGACACATGTATACATCACCAGATTAGCGAGATAAGAATTACATTTCATTATTACAAAGTCCCAATCGGATTGCCGTAGGCAACATACCTCATAAAATAAGTCTTTCAACCAGAAATAAAACTCTACTAACTTCACTCAGATAAGAAAGTCGACTACCAACATTAATAAACTACCAGAGCTTACAATCAGCGATTATAAAAGTAGAAAAAGATTACTGGTTCATCAATTTTCATGTTTAAAAAAATTTCAAGAGTCGAGTTTCTGAAACAATATAATTTTTTCTTGTGACCTCGATGTGTCGCATGCAAGATTTATGAAAGCTCATTTGAAAAAGTATCGAGAACCGCGAACCCCCTTCTGCGATAAGTAAGAATTTTCGTTGCCCGGCAAGACGCGAGGGTGTAGCAAAGAGGTATCTGGTTGTTGTAAGATAGGTTATATAATAACGGTTGCATCCGTGCAAGCTCGCGGTCTGGTTCACGGTCTACAATCTGTGTGCAAAGCGGTGATAAAGTTAGAAGCTCGGTACCCGCTGGTAGGCAGTGTGTCGGCAGTATTATTAAGGGCGGTGGTGGTGGAGAGGTCTGTTCTTCCTACCATGTGGTTCCACTGTTCGAGGGTTCTTCGTTAAGGGGCGTACCACCGAGGCGTGTTTGGAGAGCTTGCGGGCGGAGCTTCCGGAGACCGCCTTCCCCGAGCTTTACTTCATTTCTGTCTCTTTTTATCAAGCATTTACCGACCGGGATCGAGCCTCGCGTCGAGGAAGGAGCGAGCCGAAGCTACGAAAGTACGGGGCGTTTTGGGGGTGGCTGTCCCGTTTCACCCGGCGGTGGTGGGGGGAGCGAGGTGAGCTTTAAGGTGAGGTGGGAGTGAGCGAGTCGGCTTCGAGGTGGGTAAGGGCAACGTATGCCCAGAGCTAATTTGCCCAAGCTTACGCTAAAATTACGAGCTTCCCGCACGATGCATCAGAACATCCTCATCTCGACGAGAAAACATTTTTCTTTCACCCGACTCTCTCCTTACTCCCAACCCTCTGTTCCATTCTTCGACTTCTGAGAATATTACTTAAATATATTTCACCTTACGCGAATATCGTTTTCGATTCTTATTTCAGACCAGGTGGTGTGTGGGAGATCCGAATTCCCTCCTTTGGGAGCTTACAGTCATCTTTGGGGATTGTTGACAGGACTTGACGAACGTCCTATAGCTAAGTGAATTATCGTCGATGCCACAGCTCTTCGAATGTGCAATTTAAGATTTTGTAGAATACAATCAATAATAATACTTCAGAATTTGTGCAACACATTTTCTGAAAAAGCAGTCATTTTTGCCATTTTATTTCATGGGTTTCGATTTACAAAAAAAAAAACCTTTCTTAATGAATTAATTCAAATTTCATTTCACCTTGATGATGCCTTCAAATTTTGTAGGTATCCCCGCAATCCTCCAATCAGAGTATTGATAGGCTATGCCGAGCTTTAAGTTATCGTCAAGGTGTGTCCGCGAGAGTTGCATGAGATTAGGAGACTTCTAATCTGCACACAAACGTGGAACGTGTTCAACGATTATCAAACATTGTGAAATCATTTTTTGCTGTGATTTCGTATAATTACTTTGCGTGTCAAGAATCAGTTCTTGCCGAAGGTTTGTTTTTTTAATCTATCCATTGCGATAAAATCTCATTAATTTTGTCGGTTGCTGTGTTAAGCTTTAATCTAATCTTGCAGTGCTATACGGACACAAAATAAAAACTCTGCGGCTATAATTAGAAATTGACAAATTGATTAAACCAGGAAAAAAAAAAAAAAAATCTTGTACGTAGAGGTTGAAAAATTCTCCGAAAATTCGAGTCAGCAGGTTAATTATCACATGGAATTCCATAGAAAGTTATCGATGTATTTGAATAACCATTTTTTCATATATTTAAATCACGACGATTTCCACTATCCCGCGTTATCCGATTCGGAAGTCAATCTAGAGGCGATGTGAGTTTTTTTTGAGTTATCACAGCTCACTTCAAGTTACATATACAGTGCACACTCAATTATTTCATCATATCACATTTATCGCTTGCAAATCTTGGCACCTTATGTCATATTTTTCGCAAAAACGATAAAGGTTTTTACTAATTTTGCTGATGTTTAGGCAAATCAACATTCTCACGGTTCATTATATCCACAAACTTGTGTAATTAGGTTCAGTTTTGCTTTAGGCACGAAGTACTTTATGTATTTCCAAAGGGAAGAGTGGTATAAAGTGAACTACGTCTATTTTCATGTGTATCAACAAGATTTTTTCTTTATTTTATACATCCGAGCAACGTTTTGAATTTGTAATAAAAATGCCGGTCCCTAATCCCACGAATGTCTTCAGAACAGGCCGCGTATGTTCAGGTACAAATTGAAAACCATTTAGCAAATCTCTTCGACCCTCAAAGTGCTAATAAATTCAGATTCACGACTTCTGTGTAGAGGGGCCTACTGCCGCATATACATACTTTGAGGAAAATGTTCCCTTCATCTGTATACACGTGTGTACATAAATATTCGGATACATGTGTGAATACGGAGATTTCGATTTTCTATACACATGTATCCTCATGAATTCGCATGCGCATGTGTAACTAGTCTACCATACATACTCGTACCCTAGTTTAAGCGCGGGCTCATATCACCCTCACTCTGACATACTACCGCGCCAATCGTTTCAAAGACAATTGTACTCTCCTCAAAATATAATACGACAGTCACAATGCTCCTGATGAATCGATAGGGAGCAATATCGGTTTCAAGGATAACGGTTTCATGGAGAGAAAAAAAATTGTCGTCATTACAAAGACATTTTTCAAAGGGTCCCAACATGCAAGTAGTAGAGACTCTTTTTGCACTAACCCCTTGAAATTATAATTATAAGAGACTATGATCAATGATGAAATTGAAACATTCGATTTTATTTTTTGTCTTCATTCCCATTATAGTTGTGGTGACTCGAGCTTTTTTAGGGTAGCATGAAAGAAAGAATCATCTGGATGGTCCCCAAAGTAGATATTTTACGCTCAGAAAAGCTCGTTCCCCACGAATCTGGATCATTGCTGTAATCAGCATCGTGACTGAGTGCAGGAGCTTGAAATTTGAGGGGCATGCGGTAGCCAAGTAGCCACAGATGACTTGACGCGTTACGTCAGATTACATCTGTAGCAGAGAGCAGAGCTTAAACATCGTTCAAGCCATTGATAATTGTCTTGTTCGCGAGCTTAATAGTTAATATCCGCGTTTGCGTATGCCCGAGTAAATTTTAATACTTTACCCATTCGACGTGGTTCCGAGAGAGGTCTCGAGGTAGAGGCAACGTCAGGTTCTAACTCCGTCAAACTGAGAGCAGCCTCTGTGTAATCCTCAAGGCCTTTGACGAAGGGATAGAGATACTAGCGCGGGGAGTTATCTGCACGTTCAACTAATATGCCGTTCCAGAGGTAGCCTCGGTATTATATATATTCTACATACACGCGGTCCTTCACGTGTACGAAAACGAACTCTCTCTCAGTTGGCATGGCAGAGGAAAGGGTGGCCAGCAGACTCTCAAAGGCAAATTTGAGGTTTTGAAATTTGGATTAGAACCCTCCCGCTCCAAGTCTCGTAGGGCTGCACTCGCCAGTATGTGTATACCTACAAGGCACTCCCTCTCCCACTCCCTCTGTTACTTCGGGCTTTTGAGATGTCTGTATGCTCAAGCTGCTTAGATCATCGCTGTGTGAGAGTTTAGCCTTTGGAGATCTGATACCCTTTATCATGCTAAATTTCTGACCGTCTATATATCATGTATAAGGGTATAACCGATTTACTCGACAATTTCAGACCGTATCTCGCCTCTACCTTCACCACGGTGGTCAATTCTCCGGCTCGATGTTCAATAAGCCCAAAGCCGATCAACGAAAATTAGAAACGCGAGATACTCGCGTGACCCCCTTTGATGTGGGGCAAAATAAATTGTTCCACATCTCACTTCCGGCTACTCCAAAGTGAAAAATTTATAAGACCAATTTGAAAGATTATAAAATTGTCTACAAAAAAGGTGATTAGAGTTTTTCGTGTAGGACAAACCGTTTGAAAGATACGCAGACCTGAAAGTCGACGACTTATAAATGTTCGTTCCTTTTCATATTCTGGCTGGTAAAGAGATTTGAAAAAAAAAACTTACACCCGGTAAAAGCCGGACGTACCGCAACCCACACAACATTATCGTCCGGGACGTCGTGCTCTCAGGCGCGACGTGTGACCCCGCGCGTCATCGGTGCGATGCGGAAAGCGCACCGTTGGGAGTTTTTACGCGTGGACGTCCGACGTAGTCGCACAATGTTCATTGTGGGGTGGGAAAGGAAGCGGGGAGGATTCGAGAAGCTAAGTGGCGAGGTACGGCAGAAGCAAGGGTTAACTCAATAGACCCCTAAGTCAATTACTTATCGCGAACACCCTGTATACATCGTGGATACGTTCAGCCGTCGTCGAAGGGTATAGACGTCGCGACGGATGGTGACGGAGGCCGTTGCCGTTGCCGTTGCCGTTGGGTCGACCTGAACCTATAGTTCGCCGAGGAGGAAGTCCTCCCCCCTTAGATAGAGCGCAGTTGCGAGAATATCTTTGATGGACGCTTCTCAAGAAAATTCAGTTAGTTAGCTTTGTGTCCTGCAAAGAGCGAAGCCGGCCCCCCGTCTGTGTCACAAACTCAATTAAGTTTACGCTGTTAATTAACATCTAATATAGCCTACTCAATTCCTCTTCGGTGTGTATCGAAGGGGTTGAACGCTTTTTAAAAGCCCATGCAGCCTACGGTCAATCAAATTTCAGATATTTTATTACCAACGAATTAATTAAACTTCGCACGCTGCAGCATCCGCGCCATGGAGTTATTACAATTTTAACAGATAATGTCTCGCCTCCCTCCATATATTAGGATGCATGTTACACTGTGTACGTCTACCTCCAACCAAGACTTTGCCTTCGGTAACTTCTGCACGTGGTATTTTACCTCTCCGGCTAGGTATATATATCACGGAGAAAACTTCGAGCATAGATAACCTACTTGAAGAGTTAGCCCGCGTACATGCAAATTTCTGAATTATTATGCCGTACCCCTATATAACGTAGAGTACAGCGCGCATTACACCACCTGAAAAAGTATATTCGCACTCATCCTCTATTTTAACGGTCCCATATCTCATTAACGAGGGTGCTATCTCACCAGACCATTATAATGGACAGTCTTCGGAGTTGAAACTGGCTTATTGACATCGAACTAGCCATTGGTCACTCAACATCTTCCTAGAATTATCAATCAAACGATCCTGGGATCGACTTGCGACGACTTGGCCAATTAGACTTTGAGTTGCGGCCCAAGCTCTGGATCGATCAGTGTTGGTGGAAAATGAATTTGAATGGTTGACTGTGAAGAAGAGGGTCGGACCAGTTCGAAGACACGTTTAAAGAATTAAGTCGTCGTAATACGAAAGAAGATTCTTGAAGCCGAGGTCTGAAAGCGGAGCATTGTCTGCAACCTAAGCCTGGCATTCAGTGGCCTCATGGCTTCGCGTATAAATTGCGATGGAGAACAGCGAAGACCGCGAAGGGTTGGGTGGGCGCTGTGGTTGCAGTGGGGTCGATGAGGGGTCAGGAACAGGGACGCCGGGGAGGGAGAGGGGGAGGGAGAAATAAGAAATTAAGAGAGAGTCTTAGAGAGAATAAAGCTAAGAATTAAGACGGGGGCGAAGAGAACCAGAATGGAATGAGCCGCGGGGCTTAAGGACCCTGGATTGTTACTCGCGGGTCATTTAACAAAACAATTTCGAGTTAACCCCATCTCTTAGTTTCTTTATTTTCATTTTTTTTTTCGCTACTCTCCTCCGTTTTATTCTCTTTACTCTCGTCTCTCCGTTTTGCAACCACCCTTTCGTCTAGTCGTTTCTCACGTTTGGTTTTTCGGTTAACCACAGTTGGAATTTCTGCGCTGTCTAATCACCTACTACCTTGGTATTTTTCTTCCCTTGACAATTGTTTGCTTTTCACGAAGAATTTCGATATCCTCGAATTGAGTTTGTCGCTGATAGTGATAAAAGAAGAGAAAGAGACCAGTTCGTCCAAGTGGAAAATACGATATTCTAATTGGAATAATTCCGTGAGGACTGGTTCGGTTCGAAACCGATCAAGGGGATTAAATCTTTTGTTTTATCCCGTTGGAATCGAGCCAGCGCATTGATAAAATTATCAATCACGTTCATAATTTCCAGACACCTGATTTTCACATAAGGATATTTATATTTTATGAATAGCGCGTTCGGGAGCTTAAAATCGGAAGGAAAGAGATGGCATAAATTTCAATACCCGCGTGATCAGTCAATGCGCTTTCCTGTCTCGCCGTCTATGTTTTATGTACTGTGTGTATCGAGGGGGTGAGGGTATTCAGACTTTTTTTTAGAGATAAATAAAAAATAAAGCGTAAAGCAAAGATACTGTGTAAGAGTAAGGGTGAGGATCTCCTCTTCGTTCCTTTCAGTCAGCCCTCGATACTCGGGAGACAAAATAAACATCAAATCTTTTCCATCGTGGTTAGAGAAAATGTGTGATCCTCAAACGACGCGAGCAACCAGTCCCCCCGGTTATGGGATGGGTAAGATTTCCACCAATTATCGATACCGTTTCGCTTTTGATCTGTGCGCCTCACGAGTTTCAAAACTCTCGCTTCTATCTGTGGAATCAAATAAAATTGAAGAAAAACAAAAATCGAGAGATTTCTACCTCGTTTCTTCAGAATTCGTTCCGCTTTCGAATGGACGCCCAGAATGATAATTTCTGTCGGCGAGAGCTTTCCCGCGATGAAGAATAAGAAATCGCAAAGACAATTCATCAAGATCTGCGATTCATAAAAGAGTTGTAATCCGACGTCGCCGGAGCTTTACGTTGAATTCAACCTACCGTTCAGGAAGGGGCGGTGAGGTACCGGGGTTTCGCGAAGAAGCCATTGTCATGCTAAGTACTCGGCCTTTGGAAGAAAAATTCCGTAATTTCGCAGCTTTCAGGCTACTCCTGTATCTGCGTAGTCGATCGCGATGCGGTCTTGAGGTTTTATTCTCTTCAATTTATTAGAATTGAATCAAAATCCAATGTCAGTCCAAAGAAAGCAATATCTCTAAGCAAACGTTTCACATTTTGAAGTCGAAACCGTCGTAGAATTTTATGAAGGTAGCAGAAAGAAAAATCGTTTTTAGACTCTAAATTTGGAATTGAGCCACCCAACAGTCCTTTTGAACCGTTTGAATTGACAGAAAACAAATCACAGCGACCAATGACAAACGTCGAAAGCTCGCGGAATTTGGGACAAAATTTGAAAAACGACAATGAAAAATGTAAAGACACGACCTTCAGCTTCAAGGATTTCAAATTCCCGTCTGTTTTTATATTCCTGATAGAGCAAATACCAGAATTGATATTATTTGGGCTGATGGATTCAAAGTAATCGGGGTCAGGCTTTGGCAAAATGACGAGTATTAAGGGTAGATTAATTCCGTTATGAATGTTGGCGAAACACTCGAGATTTCACCGTAAACCAAACACCCTTGAAATAATTAACAGTTTCTCTCCAGCATCATAAACCCGCACGTGATTATACAGAGTTAAATTAGAGTGGATCCCGTTGTGATTCTTCCGAAGGGTCATCGTCATTCGTCATCCAGACAGATTAAATTGACCGAGCTTCGTGTTTGCCTAGAACCTGGATTCACCGAGTCGATTTCAATCAGTCCAGTGCCATTTTTGCACGGGCATTCAAGACGCGGGAAAATATCGAATAATGAACCGAAACTCCGTTGCGTATACTTGAGTAGTACGATATGAATTAATTAGCGAAATTAAACATTTCGTTTCAATTCGTTTCGTGGCTTGGGCACGATTTTGACCCATTAATTAAGTTCGAGTCGCAGGGCACATTCGGTCTCGGCGGGCACTGCTAGATTGCCAATTAGTTATACGGTGGCGGTATACAGCTGGAATTGTTCCTTTTCTAAAATAAAAAGTGTTGTATCTACTAATAAAAGCGGTCTTACTTTTAAAAGCAACCGGGTGCTGCTGTCGGTAAAATAGGGGGGATTAGTTCCTACCGGAGCACAGAGGCTTAACCATTGATGAGGTTTTTAAATGGGTTCTTCTTTGACGGTGACGGCGAGGAGAGACAGGGGCACGGGGCACCGGGCTGCGAAGGGCGGCCAGATATTTACTGGGAGATTAAAAAATCGAGGGAAAAATTAAGTGTTACGGGGGCACGAGCGACCCGGCCCTGACTTAATTCCATGTAATCCCTGCTAAGATTCCCCCGACGCGGGCGTCGCGACGCCACGGTTCCCGCATCCAGCATTCACTCTTGTGATCGTGAATCAGTCGATTCCATTCGAACCGAGGATTCCGCAAACTTTGAGGTTGAAAAAACAAGAGTCCTGCACGAATTTAAATAAACCGAAAAGCTCAACTCCTAATTGTGAAATAATTGAACAAACTTGCCTACGGCTCAATTACTTGAGGTCAAGTCAATATGTGGGCGATACAAATATTTAGAGGTTTGACTGGACGCTAATGTTATTAGTAAATTAGCTGACATCAAAGAAAAGCTTCGCGCCGGTCACTCACTCCGCTAATGGAAAGCCCGTCCTCTCATTCTATCGTCAAGCTCCTGGTCCGTTGGTCCGTGTTCCCAGTTTCTGTACCAGTCTTCTCAGTCCTTGAACTGTGCATCATGGAATATTTCGCCAGACTTAACCTTTCTTCATGTTCGCTTAATAATTTTATAGTTTCAAAAAATAAAATACAAGAATATCAATAATTATGAAAGTTCTTCTTGGAGCTGGTTAAAATTGCTTCGAAAATATTTACTTTCGTACCAAGTGTAAATATACGAATGCAAATGAATCGGATATTTCCGGTTTTCCTTCATCGACGAGTAAGTTGGTTCGTTTGGGTGGCTATTCTCCCATCGGGTGGTAAAGGTGCCGGAGTTCGGTTGGGGCTCTGCGAGGGGTCTTAAGGGTGATTTTTTTTCCAGGTTCTACTGGACTAAATTTCGCGCCTTAAGCCCTGGGTGTAATCCCGCCCTTAATATTCAAAAACGTGATCGTCTTGCCAAGTGCTGCCCCGAGCTGCCCTCTGCCTCCAGCTTCAGAGGCTTTCATATGCTAATTGGCATCCGTCATTTTCTTAAAACGCTGACTTAACGAAGACTCCGGCGATAACGCGAAGCCGTTTCTATACACGATAAATTTGAAGAAGAAACGCTCCGACGTTACTATCGGTAACCACGACGTAATATGACCGCCATAAATCTGGTTTCCGATATTCAAAGTCTTTTCCTCGTTACCGTATGAGACACACGTTGAAACCACTTCAGGTTACGAGCGATTAGTCACTTGTAGATTAAATTCCGCGTCCTCAAGACGCCTTATGGTACATTGCAGGGATAGTGACGTGCACATATTGATGAAACGTTGAGAAAGGTGTGTGTAGGAAACTTTTGGTAAGCTTTCTTGTTTTTGAATCAACGTGTATCAGGTAGTGCCCCTCATCGCGGGTGTTTAACGTGCCCTATATATGATTACGCACGGTGTATGTGTCATGAAACTTTTATCAAGAGATATCTGTTGCCGTATCTACGCGAAGATAACACGTGGACTCGAATCACCGCGCCTAGAAGCTACAGCCAGACTGGTTTGATACTTACTTGATTATACCGTGAGAAGGTTCAACCCAAATTTGTTCAGTTTCTAAAATGTAAAAATTCGTGTTGCTGGTCGCGGTACAGTTCGACGGATTATACTAGTATTTTTCACCAGTGCGTTAATCAGTGTCTAAGTGTGTTGGTTACTGAGGTAAGTGAACGCCTGATTTTGATGTAACGTGGTAGTGCGTAATCGTTAGTACGTTCTACTATTTCCACTAAAATTGAAAACTACTATTGTCGAAGGACGAAGATGGCAATTGGACCCCAAGGGGTGGTCAGGTCGGAGGTCGAGGGCGGATTGTCGGGCCCTGCGAACCCGATTCCCGAGCAATCTATCGATTGTGGTTGCGGCCAGCTACCATGTCCTAAATTAGCAAGATTCGCAACGAGAAAGTTCTTCCTGGGCCTCGTTTGCTCCATTGGGATAACACAGGCTGCTTGTCAAGCATATTTCTACGTGACGAGCCCCACCATAGCAAGACGGTTCCAATATAATCCGTACCTAATGGGTGAGTATATGGATGAACTAAGATTTGCAATTTGTGTACAACGTCATTTTAATGAGTCATCAACACGATACCAATGATTTTGATCACTTTCAGAATGGCTCGCGATCCTCCCCGAAATGACTCCCTTGGTTTGTGGTCTGTTTATCGCGTATTGGGGCGACAGATTCCACAGGGCTGCTTGGACAGGGGCGTTAGTCATGTTCCAGAGTATCGGTTACCTCTCACTGGTCGTTCCCCATTTGACAAGCAACGTTAAAAGCATTGAAGAGTCAGAAAACGTCACCCACATGTCTGTCTATGCAGGTATGTCTTCGTGAATTGACATTTGATTCCCTATCGAAGTCGACTGCAATGTTTATCAAAATTTCATGCTCAAAGATGACAGTCCAGAGCTCTGTTCACCGGGATCATCGATGTTGATATTCAAAGAAGAAAACTCGAACTTGGTAACTCTGACATTGATAATCGTCGTGCAGCTTTTAGCTGGAATGGCAAGTATTGCCTATTACGCGTTGATGCTCTCCTACATCGACGATAACACAAAGAAGAAGAACGTCGCCGCGTTTATTGCTCCCATTATCGCCGTGAAATTCTTGGGCGTCTTATTTGGTACTCTTTTGGCTTGGACTGTCCTGAGGTAAGCTATATAGGAAATAAAAATTCATTCAACAGAATAACGAAAAGTTGAATCTCGAATAAGCTAAAAGTTTACACGTTTAGGATCGACGCAGAGAACTTCAATAAAGTCGAGTCTTACCAAGAACAAATTGGAGCATGGTGGCTAGGCTGGCCGCCGTTAGCAATCCCATTGTTTATTCCCGGCGTGATACTCGCCATGTTTCCCCGAAGATTGCCCTCCGAGGTATGACCCCAGTTGAAGTATTGAGTTGGAAAAAGTTATTTGAAAAAATGTGTGTCTGTAAAACTGACAAGTTTCAAACTTACTACCTTCAAAGGTTGTCGAACAGGCTGCAGCATCGATTCTGGATAGCGCAAGCGGCTCCAGACGCAGTAGTTACAAATCTCTTACCCAAAAATTTGGCAGTACTGGATTTTTCGCATCACTAGTCCGGCTACTTGAAAATAAAATAATAATATTCAACGTAGCAGCGGCCATGCTCGCGATGACAGCAGTGATCAACTTCATGGCGCATGAGAATATATTCCTTGAGTCGAGATACTATATTCCCAGACCGACGGGCATGTACCTAGGATTCGGAGACTCTTCGCGGTCCAGATTAATCACAAGTGAGTTCTCAGGACCGACGACTATATTTTATGACCTATACTTTTGATAGTTGCTTTTCACTGCCCACCCCGAAATTAATACTAATTAAAAAAAAAAAAAAACTCTATCTATCGCTATTTCCTTCCAGACATCATTAGACCCATCGTAATGGCACTATCGGTGATCACTGCTGGAGTGATCATCCGGAAGACAAGACTGCAAGCATCGTACGTCGCGGGTTACAACGCGATCGTTTTAGCCATAGTAGCCACGATATTCCTGGCTCTAGCATTTGCCACATGTGAGAAACCGGCCATAGTCGGAACGCACAGAAACACGTAAGAATAATTCAGATTCCACATTGGATACCACGATTAGTGGCTTGTGAAAACCGTGTTTTTTCAAATTCCAGACTAGTCCTTTTGAAGTATTGCAACAAGGATTGTCGATGTTCTCGCGATGCCGATTTCCGTCCGGTGTGCGATACCCAGGGAAAATTTACGTTCTACAGTGCTTGTCACGCTGGATGTACCGGCGTCGAGTTCACGAATGACACAAAGTATTACAACGAATGCAGCTGCGTCCAGGAGATGCTGGGCTTGGGTAACACTCTCGCAGTAGACGGACCCTGCAGTTCAACGAGTTGCCACATCGGCTGGATAATCTTCCACGTAAATATAATTACAAACCGAATATCTCGACTATGTGCCACCACCATAACCTGGGACTCTGACCCCCGTTCTCCAGGTTGGCACAGTTCTAATTTCGGCACTGTTGGCCTTGGCTGCTGTTGGCAATATTATAATAGTCTTCAGGAGTATATTTCCGCAAGACAAAGCTCTCGCCGTTGGGTACCATATGACGTTCGTCGCCTTGTTCGTATTCGTCCCGGGAAAGATATTGTACGAGAGGATAATCGACAAAACCTGTTGGCATTGGGGAACTGATGGAATACTTTGCCACCTCTATGACACTCACAAGCTAGGAGACTACCTGTGCTATCTCTCAGCTGCGATCACCGTCATCGCGATGGTCTTTCAGGTTTTCGTATGGCTTTTCGCCAAGGACTCAAAACTTTACGGATACCCGGAGGCGGACTCGCCCCAAGACACCGAACTCCAGAACGTTCAGGCGTACCCACTGCTCGCCGGAAATCCGCCGAATGCAATCACCAAATCCAGTAATTGTGACTATGATTACGATTCTCATCTAATTGTCTCTTGATATTAATTTTTGTCTTTCATTTCTCACCAGGCGACACGATCGATGAAAGTCCCGAGGGTTCCGTCCCGGGCAACATCGAAGCACGAACTCTGCATCCTCATGCGTCATTACCGCAGAATGAATCCCAGGTAACTGAAGAACCTGCTCAGAGGGAGGCTCCGCTCAGGTACGGTCCTTTGGGTCCAGGAAATATGCGATTTAGAACCGGAAGTCCTCTGGCGAAGCAAGTGCACAGCCCGATTGCGGAGACTGAAGATGAGCTCTCTTCAACCGACGACGAGGCTAATCCGGAAAGACGCAAGAGGAGCACTGAGATCGCCTACAGACCTTTGGAACTCGATTCCGATCTTGAGAGTGACTTGAGTGGAACTGGTCCAAGGTCGAGGAGGAACGTGTTGAGCCGAAACTTTGACCCAGTGCTGAATAACAACGTAGGGGTAGCATCGTTCCCGGTGGTTTTGCCTAAGGAGGAGCCAGTAGACCCCGAGGAGGAAGAGAACTTGAGAGAACCTCGTAAGTCAAGGTTCAGCAGATCAATGCTGAACGTTAACTCTCTGAGTCCTGTTCAAGAACGAGCCAACAAAGAGTACAGAGAGTTCGAGTCGAAGAGCGACAACGATGATGGATTTTCCAAAACTGATAGCTTCGAATACGCGCGGAAACCGGATCATAGAGGTGCGAAGCCTAAGAAATTGGACCCTTATCGATTGACCGGGGACTTTAACGAGGTAGGAATACCGACCATGGAACTGGACAAGGAGCCTATTAGCCCCACCAGTCCGGTGATAAAGATCCAAAGCATCCAGGCATCGCAGGAAAACTTTCAAGGTCACATGAGTAGCGATGGTCTCGACAAGATTCTATCCTACCAGGAAACTGAGCCGGGGAGTCCGGTGAGTCCGATAAACCTCGATGAGTATTCATTGGAGGACGTAGTCGCGGAACCAGAAGTACCTCCACTGCCCAGCAGCCCACCACCCCAGAGTACCGACTCTTCTGGTATCGGAAGTTCGCTGCTTTCGGACACCGAAGAGAAATCTGGTGAGAATATGATATCGAATTCAAGGTCCAGGGAGCATCTGGACAGAGCGAGCACCCCGACTTCGCCGAGTGGGAGAAAACTACCACCACTGACCACCGATTTTTGATACTACACAGCACTCGTGACTGTCCAAGGCGAGTGTTTGAGAAAAAAAAACACAGGAAAATCAAAAATCTATGCTTGATTGTAACAAGTGCAGGTAATTGACCCTCTTCTATAGATTGATCGAATTTTGTATAGTCTGGACTGTACTTGGACAGACATTGGAGGAGTTTCCCCTACTTTCACATCTCGCATCGCTAAATAGTACAAGGAAATATGTTAGGTATTTTATATATTTATTCAATAAAACTGTAATGTTTACCAGCTAATGCGTTATATATTACCTAATCCTATGCTCGTATCATACAATTATTTTATTCGTTTATTAGTGGGGCAATGAAAGCCTGTCTGGCTTCTCCCGATGTCAAAACGAAGGTGCGGTGGGATTCTGTTCTAGGAATCTACTTTAACAGTTGAGCAATAAAACTACATTTTTTTACACGACCATTATCATACCGAGTTTCTTGTATCTGAACTTTGACTTTTTTTTACAAAATAAAACCTCAATTACAGTCGGACTTCGCGAATGTCATATTTCTGGTGTTCCCAAGCCTCCACCCGCTTCCACCATGACACCATGCCATGGTAGGCGACTTTTAGGTTATGCATTGCCCAGATGACGAAGCCAGTACGCAGCGCCTGCGCGCATCTTACTGCGCATGCTCGTGGTAAGGATTGGGAGGCTTTTTTGGCACGGTCTTTACGATTTTACACACGATGTTCAACTACTGATTTGAAGGTCTAGAAATTTGTCGCTACAAATTCACTCGCCCAAAAAACGTAACATGCTAGAGAGTATACATATATATAATAACAATGACGCCGATATACGTAGAAAAATATTTGCCCGACGACTACTCGGCTGCTACAATGCTCGTACCTAATACACTGTTGGAAAAATTAAACCAAAAAAAATGTCCCAGCAGGTCCACTCTACATTTGTATTATATTTACACATTTATTAGTCGATATAACACAAATGTTTGTCATTTTAACATCAAACATGTTGTTTTGAAATTTTTTTTATTTACTTGAACAATAAAAAGTGTCAAAATTAACATAAAATTTTGGGTGAACCTGCTCTGACATTTTATTTCTAACCGTGTACGTATAGGTAATTTATGTATAAATATTGAAGAAGATGCTTAAGGTACTTTTAAAGTCTTTTTATGACGATGAATTTCATCTTTAATCATGCAATCTAGATTTTCACATCGTGTCCGTGTTATCTTCTGCTATATCCTTCAGCTCGATTTCCTCGTCGAAGATCTTTACGTCCTTGACGAAGTACCATACGCCGATGTCAAATAGTGTACCGATTGTCACAAAGGCTTGAAAAATCGAATAAAATTAAGTGTTAATGCCCCAGATACCGATATTAATTTATATCTTCAATTTTTCGATAGAAAGACACTCACTTGCAGCAGTAAAGTTCAACAAATATCTCAGAGATTCTCCGTTGTAAAGCCAACAGTTTCCAGTTCCAGAACATGTCTTGCCCCAGACGAGGCAGGTACTGTCTGTAATCGATTAGAACAAGTTATTTGATAATTTAACACAAATCGATGAGAGACGTACCCATGATGAAACCAAACAGTATTGGCGAGGGTATGAAGGCGAAGAGGCTCATGATGGTGAGGCCGAACCCCATGGCCACCGTCTTGTCCTTTTCGTCAACGCATCTTACGGAAACGAGAAAGTTTGACGCCCTCCCGGTGGCCCCGCTGAACTTTAGGAGACACACAACCGCCAGGAAGATATAGAACTTCTCCATACAGTCGACGGAACATGCGCCCGGAAGTGCAGTTCCCAGAGTTGGAACGTGGCTTGTTTTCGTTGTCGTTTCCAGTTCCGTGCCAGGAAGCGTTGTAACGTTGGATGGAAGCGTCAGTGACAGAACCTGCGATACCTTAGGCCTGACGCAGCTGCACTCGGTGAAAATTTTGCTTCCATCTTTGGACACCTGAAAGATCCAATCACACTATTTAATTTCGTAAGAGAATAACGTCTCTGATATACGTATGTTGATGAAACGGTGGTAGCGCGTGATAATCAGACAGGTTATCGAGTATTAATAACTGAGCGAGAAGAAAGTCAACACCATTATACGCCTTATCGAAAAGGCCAGTGCCCGAGTAAATATGCTCAGTCAGAACAATAATCTGCGCTGTTTCTTTCCAGTATTCTTACAAGCCCACGTTAGATCGGCGTTGTCCCTCACCTGCAAGTTCCTGCATCCAGCATGACACGCTGAAATGTAGGTATGACCGTCCTCTGAGCAGACTGGATTATACGTGACGTAGTCACAGGCGCAATGTTCGTTGCATGACAATTCCGTGCGGAGTTCGCCATTGGGTAGAACCGATATTTGACTGTCGTTCGCAGGGCAGCCCAGAAAAGCGTACGATACCATTCCCATCACAGCAACAGCACCAACGATCACATTCCAGGCGGCGAGATACCTCGCCTTCGGTTTGTACTTGGATATGACCATGCCCGAGAGGAGGATTCCGAAGGCGCTGAAGATGAGACCTACGGTTCCGGTTATCAGCGAGGCGATCGATGCGGACTGTTTGTACTGCGTCTCGATGTACTTGGGCATGAATATCCAGTACGGCATATAGCCGAAGAAGTAGAATACCGCGGCTAGGTTGTTGCACATCAGAGTAGTGTTGGTCAGGAGGCGTTTGAAGGTCTTTATCATGTCGGATATGGACGTCGGCAGCTCCGGCTCTGGATCGTTCAGAAAGCTTGCCGATGACTTGCTTCTCTCCAGGGCCAAAGCCTTCCGCGCGGCCGCCCTCGGCAGCGTTTTAGGAAACAGGGCGATTATGCTGGCGAATATGAAGAGGAGAATCGCCAGGATTATCCAGCCGAGCCACCAGGCCCCGAGCCACCTCGGATCCTGCGTTGTTATCGTCGGAGTCAACGTAGGACTGATGTAGAACTTGAGAGCGAAGGATGCGAGTCCGTAGCCGATGGCTGGACCCAGCATACGGAGAAAATATGAAAAGCTTATGAGGGCGGGGGTCTTTGATTTCTGGATGTTGTCGTCCATGTACGAAACGCCAAGGGTGTAATGGAGCGACCCTCCGACTCCGGATATCAGCTGAGCCATGAAGAGCAGCACCTGGGGCGCAAAGTTGCCCTCCGCCTCCTCGCACTCTGCGCCTCGACCTTCCTTTCCGAGGCACAGATTCTTGCGCTGCTTGTCCATGAAGACCGTCGAGTTACTCGACTCAAGAGGACCGTATTCCTTCGTGAGGAGAATCGCGTCTTCCCCAGGACCGTACATGAAGTGGGGAAGCATCGTCAGGCAGCAGAAAGCCACAACCTGCGGGTTATATATTTTTTACAAATTATGATAAAATGATAACGTCAAGATGAGCTGATTTGGTTAGGGTCCGTCGTTTATCGTGCAGCAAATGTTACCGGGTCATCTTACAGTCTATTCCAGTGGCACCATGTAACTCAATTGACAATTAGTTGTGTACCTCTCTTATAACCACGACTAACTCACGTGGTGGGTATGTTCTTGGCGTAACTACTATTCAATGGCAAGTAATGGGAGTAGCACATGTTGGGTTCTAGGTCGTCACAGTTTTTCGTTAAACCTGATTCAGCTTCCACAGTAAGCTTACCGTGTAAATTCCCAAGGCGATCCACCTGGGCCTGTGACCTCGACCGGCGTAGTACGACAAGACCACGGACACAAATAATTGAGAAATGTCATTGCCCACGGTAATCAACCCTGTCGAATAAAAAGCAGAATGAAATTTTCTTCATCCGGTCTGATGAACTCGATATACCCTTACCTGTGGTTTTCGAAGGGATCTTGAACCTTTTTTCAATTGTCGTAATAGTCCCGTTGAAGTACGCGTAGCTGGCTGAGAATATGCATCCTAGAACACCGTAGAGGAAAACGTACGCTTTTTTGTTTGCGAATCTCTGTAAGTTCGGTCCTCTGAAACACCAAATTCCGCACGCAGTCTCTTCGGTGATTGGCATCTCTCTGAACACATCTTCAAGTCCTCTATTCGGAGTGGTTGGTATCGTGGGGCTCGATGAAGGTACTTTCAAGAGGTTCACACGCTCCGGTCCATTTCTCTCGTGGTTTGAGTTGTTGTTTGAGTTCTTCATGACGATAAATGTCTTTGCCGATGCTGAGACGTCAGCGATTGAAACTATCGAACATTTTTACATTCTAAAAAACGATTCCGAGGTGCTCCATGGCGTTGGAAAATTACCGCTAATAGAATTTACTGTTTTGCTCTTTGCACTTCCGGATGAGGAAGTGCCTCATTCACATGTTGCGCAATTATCAAACCACCTACGAAACAGCAACGATCTATCCCCGAGAGTTAAATTTATGAAAAGTCACGCCAGCCTCGGAGAATAAATGACGCTCTGCTACCTCGTCTCAACAACTCAGAGAGATTACAATAATAAAGTCTTCTTTATCGTTTATTTACGCTGCTTCATACTCAACGCATGATGTCCTTGCGGAGCACAGTCTCACTGCCACCCACCGTTAGTCTAACCGCTTCCACCTTTCTATAGCGTTGCGTAATTGCGTTTATTAGTATTTCTTTTATCGACAGATCAAACCGCGGTTAATAATCGCATCCGAAAACTGACGATATTCTTTCTCGACTGAGGAACGGTCCTGTGGTTAAGAAGTCGTATCGAGTTTAGGATCTAGGAACTCATCATCCCCACTTGGCGTAACCAAAGACACTATGCGATTCGGTGTGCGTCTCTTTAAGACGTCTGTCTCTACTCTTATCAAGTGTATCTAGTCAGTCATCACCTTCCTGTATCAGACCATATCCCCCACCATCCCTCCCTAACGTAATTCGAACGGGCGAGAGACAAACAGCGCGCCCTTCTAACACCGAGGAAAATTCAGGTTGCAATGTTTGGACCCGGGTTTAGCCACCAAATGAAAAATAAATAAAATAAAATAAACAAATTCGAAAAATTAAGATCAACAAACTTTGAGACTCCACGTTACAAACCGAGATACGAATGCAGCGAGAGGAAACGTTTCTGTAATCTATGAGCGAATCCACAGTCACTTTCTTATTTGGCTCTTTTGACTTTTCGCGCCAAAAAAGCTCCAGTTTGATTTACCCGGAGACTCGCACCGCAGTGTAACGGTATGACGATACGGGCGTCTTCTCAAAGCTTACTCGAGAGCGAACTTGTTGCTCACATTGTGAGTCCATTATGGCTTAATAGACCAGGCCTACGTACTCGTATGTACACTTCAAACTCTTCCTTCCATCGCTGTGTTGCTTAATCGGCGTATTGCCGCTTACACGCCAAATAACTTTGCCAATAGCGATTAGCTAATTGCTCAAATTTAATTTTTATACCATACCGACAACTGACTCTACGAGTCACGTGCCACAACTATGAGACTACCGCATCTACTGAAACCAGCATGGAAACTGGACATCATTCAGGAAGCCAAACCGAAAAAAGCTGTTGAGAATTACTGCGCTGATGATACATACGATTCGAAATCCCGAACACTCTCATTGAAGCAGTTTTGGTGGTTGGATTATCCATATCACGTGTCACGATCCCAAAGTATAAAGTATACTTCAGAAGATATTAAAACAAGTCGAGTGAACCTACTTCTCTGAGATGTGGTGACGCGATGTAATTTATGCTAAATTGCTGTCATGAAGGACATTCCAGAGATTTATATGAACAGTTCTCACATTAACACTAGCCCTATGCCATCAGACAAAACGATCAAAAATCAGTGATTTGATCGAAATGTATTTCTACATCTGCTGATTGTTTGCTTTCGGCTTCTAAAAACTGTGTTAGGTAAATTACTGATAAAAACTGAGAGACTTTATCTCTGTGAATCACAAACTGATGTTGAACTTGATTCGGCTGATTGTGAATGTTTAGTGTATCAAGTGGTAAGTGAGTTTATCAAACAACGTCTGAATATAATTGACATTCTTTTTCGTATTCCGACTCCCTTGGTAAAGTGCAAACAAGCTCTTGGGAAAATTTGACCTTCTACTATTCGTCTGAATTTCGGAAAATATCAAAAGCTAATTGGTTCACAGAAGTGCATACAGTGCAATTCGGTTGACAAATATGTCGATGAAATCCTCCCCGTAATCTGCGAAGGAAAAATCAAACTTTACAATGTCATGCAAATACTTGCATTGTCTACAGTTCCCCCGTATAGATTGACTTTTCCATCTGTACTGCACAGCGTGCACATATTTGTATCCTCAGCAAGGTATACCTACGCTTGCGAATAATAGTTCGTCATTGCTTTATCTGCACACAACTCTGTCTTGCACGTGTCAATTGGTGCATCCATCGTGCTGGAGGCTTGATCAAATACGACTTGCATGAAGGAAAATATCGCTGATTACATTTTCTTAAAGAAATTCGCTTTCTGGCACGTTCTTATACAGCTCTATTTCTCTATAGGTATAAATTTAGATCAAGAGTATGCACTCGACCTTCCGTCAATTCAGCATTTGACATTGGTTGCAGTTTATTCTAAACGGGAGGAAAGACCAGATTCTTGGTAGTCACTTGCGGAGATTTCTTATCATACGAATTATCTCTACGGTTGTCGACATAATTACACACACACAATTCTTCCATTTGTGTATTGAATTTTGTTTCCAGATCAAATTAAATGTCCGTAAATCCTTCCAAGGGTTCTAACGTCAACGTGTCTGGCTCAAACCTCTGCTTAGTTTTTTTTTTTGGTCTCCTGTTCTAGGCCGCAACTTGGCCTCCAGACAGAATTTCCAGACAAGTACTCGATGCCGTTGGAAAAGGATTAATACTCTGGGCTACAAAGAGGTGGAAGAATCACAACAGAAAAAAGCTGAAAGACGTCACAGATTTCTTCTGATCATCCTTCGATGATCTAGGACTACATCAAAGACAGGTTATCAGCCTTTATGAACATGGTGGAAGACTGTGTTCTCAACAAAAGATACACTGATCAAATCTTTGCTCATCACAAATCTAAGAACTATTGTCAGCATAAGAAAGATTGCTATCGGAATTTTACCAATGGTTTCTCAGTGTGGTACTTCGGTAAAACTGCAACCTCAGTTATTGTCCGCAACTTTGGGAAAGGGATATATGTCTGTACGCCGAGAATAAAAGCCAAAAATGTAAATTGAATGCTGCAACCCAATTGTCAAGTGAATCAAGTAAATTACGGCATTCAGAGTCGAGGCCAGGCCGGACGAGTTAGATTAGACTCATGATTACCGTACTGGACCATTTAGCGTCTTGACGCCTTCGCGCACGGGTTGCAGAGGGGCAGAGGGGGGCGTGGACTTTCAACTATTCTAAGCAAATCGAGTTCGCCAATTTAATCCAACTGATCGTCGATTTCAGTCGCTGACCAAACATCCTAATCTTCCCCTAATTCGGGCTAACTACCCCGCAGCATATTAGCCCGAAAATAATTCGGATAATTGGATCCACGAACTCCGGTTATCTCGCCTCTTCAACAAGTCGAATCAATAAATTTGAAGTGCTACTTCGCAACGTTGCTTAGAAACGCTGGGGATAAATCGTTATTAAGATTTTGTACGGACTGTATCTGGGCTTAGAAGGCGCTGATGAGTTCTGTATGAAAGATGGGTCAGGGTCATACACAATGCGTGCGTGTACATCCACCGACAAGATCTAAAATCTCAAGAAAGATCTTCAAGTTTGTTAAAATAAAAAATACAATAAAATAATGAATATTTCTAAGCGTTCGAGAGGCTTGTTCGATGGGATAGGGGAGACGGTTGATCCATTAATACCACCCGAAGCGCATCTCCTCCAGTCTGTACCCCGCGATCGATAGGGGACGGCTCCGATGTCCACGTGACGTAACGAGGCGATGAATTCATTAGAAGGAAAATCTAGGAGGCTTAAAAATTAAAAGGCTCTCAAACAAAAACTCAGAAAGCCTTTACCCTTTTTCTTCGTTACGACTGTGATTCCTCCGTGTTATGGATCGCTTAAGACTACCTCGCGTTCCTCGACCCAACCCTACCTAATAGGGAGGGACCCTCAGAAACTGAGAAGGGATGCCGAAACAATTTATATATTTTTATTCAGGGAACCGCTTTGTGGGCATTACTCTTCGTTTGCAAAGGATCTTTGAGAATATTAGTAAAAAAAAAGAGAGAAAGAAAAAAAAATTAAACTACGAGAAAGGGGTTTAAAAATATCTCCTACTTCCCTAAGGTTACGAAATTAAAAGTTAGATAAAAGGTTTTAACAACTGTTCATAAAACACAAGAGCGAAAAAATGTATTAAAAACATTCAACTTTTATTCACAAAAAAGTTGTAATTTACACGATACAAGAATCATGAGCGTTTATCAGTATAATTATTACGTGGCGTGTAGCGACCTGTCGCTGATATCACCGAGTCGGTAAAAATGATTTACGAAAAGAAAAAACAAATAATTAATCCTACTCTCTAAATCTGAATCAGTGAAACTCACTGCGAATCAGTGTATATACACTGATTTTCAGTTATAAGTCAACCGCTTGGTATACTTATAACTGGAAATCAGTGAATAGTCACTGATGCAAATTTAGAGGGTATATCAATAAGAGTAGCCGACGATTTTCAACTGGCGATTCAACGTTGTCACTGGACTTCGTGGCGTCTTTCAAGCTCTTGACCCGAATTCACAACCCCATTTCCCACCGTTGGCTTGCTTATCTCTTCCGTCTTCACGAATTCCCGACGTATGTCGTCGTCGGATGCTCCATAGAGATCCAAACCCTTAACCAAATACCAAACTGCAACGTCGAAGAGCACGCCTAGGATGATGAACCCTGAAAACAGAAGGATCGGTCAACATGTTCGATCTAGCTCCGGTAACGACGCGAATGAAGCCACTCACCAGCCGCTGAGAAATTCATCGTGTATCGAAATCGGTCTTTATCATAGAACCAGCAGTTTCCTCGCTGCCCGCAAGCCTCGTCCCATATAAGACAAGTCGAGTCTATTACCGCCCCGTAAATAATCGGGCCTGGTATCAACGCGAAGAGTGATATGAGCATGAGAGAAAATCCCTGAGCGACGCTCTTGTCCTCGGTGGCAACGGCTCTATAGTTCACCAGGACGTTTCCTATCTTGCCTGAGCAAGCTAATGTCTGTACGATACTTGTCAGTACGATAAACCACAAGTACGGTACTTTACAGTCCCTTGAACACGGACCAGCTTTAACGATGTCAGCCATGGGCGAGATCGTTGATCGCTGATCAGTCTCTGAAGAGTTCCGAGGATTCAGGGGAACCAGGTTCGAGACGCAGGCACAAGACCCGAACTCGTGATCGTCCAGGGTCGTACTGCACCCTGCATGACAGGCCGAGAAAAACGTGGTACCCGATGCTTCGTGGCAGACTGGAGAGTACTTTATACCATCGCAACCACAATTCATGTTGCATGGAAATGAGAGGTTCAATCTGGGAAAGATAATTTAGCCTCGGTCAAACGGACCCAGGATTCAGGATATATTTTACAGTGACCAGAATCCTCACTTCGCAGATTCCACGTCTAGTCCTTGCACACCAGCGTCGGGACAGCCGAGGAACGTATACGAAATCATACCGATTATAAAACTGCAGCCTACCACCACATTCCAGCCCAGCAGAATCCTGGGGCCAGGCTTGAATCTGCTGATCACTATTCCGGAGATCAGGAAACCCATCACCATCCCCAGCAGGGACATTGGACCTATTAACAGCGACCAAACGAACCTGATATCCGCAGACAGACATTAAGGGAATGATGATTCACCTGCTACCGCTGTACCGCCACCGGCTGATGTTCCATATTGGACCTCTATGTACTTGGCGAAGAATGTTATAAAACCTGAAGCTCCCAGGACGTAGGCGATTGCACTCAAGTTGTTATAGAGTATAATTCGATTGGTGCATAGTCTCATCAGGGCCTTGGGAAATTCCTTGATCGAAGGAGCTGGTTTTGGCGATACTTTCTGCGGGGCTTGAAGCTCGTGCTGCGCACGAAACTTCTTATCATCGGCCAAATCCAGTTTCAGCGGAGTCTCACCGTCCTGTTGACAACGAATTTATGCAGTCAGAAAACTCGTTTATGAATATTTGAGCATACTTAATAAACGCAGGAACCGTTGGCACCTTGCGCTTAGCTGCGGTCGGCACCGGCTTCGGCAATTCCTTAGGAAACATTGCCACCAGGACGGAAAAAACTCCCATTGTAATTCCGAGGATGATCCAGCCCAGCCACCAGGCCCCCATCCATCGAGGATCCTTCTGTGATATCACAGGGTGTAGCGTAGGATCGATGTAAAGACTCAAGCAAAGGTAACTGAGGAGGAAACCGAAGACTGGTCCGACTGTCCTCAGAGCAAACATGAATCCTGGTGATGGAAATTAAGTTTTAACATAGACTGATGTCTGTAGGACCTTTTTGGGGCTCATCTATAAGAACAATTTTCGCCCATCTTCTTAACGCCCGTATGATAGCGAGCATAATTGAATGATCAATCGATTAAAGCTACAGATGATGACGATATCTACGAATTATGCGCATTATCTCTAGCATGTTTTCACCACGTGTTGGGTAAAGATTGCATTATAATCGCGTTATAATCGCGTTATAATCGCCTTGGCTCTCGTTTGTTATAATACGTTCATACGCTATCGTCTTTGTTTAAAAAAAAAAAAAAAAAATGGCCACTGTGTGTGAAAAGATTGTTTTCTCGCCGAGGAACACGATAAGAGAAAAAACCGTCATGCGTAAATAGTAAACATAACGTATCGGGGGCGATGAGCTTTCTTTGAATAACTTAAGGCAGTGCAAGAATAAAAACTCAACTCAAATCGTACCTAGTAACATCGGCGTGCTTTTTTTCTTCGAATTATCGTCCAGGTACGTCTGACCAAGACCGTAGTAAAGAGTGGTACCAATTCCTAGGATGAACTGGGACATGAAAATCAAAAGTCTCGGAAATACACTGATGTCCGAAAGAGCATCCTCGTCGCAGATCTCTCCTTTCGATGTCCTGGGGCACAAGAGCGACTCCTTGGACCCCGAGGTTGCATTCAGCAAGGTCTGGTCCAAGTGTTCCTTCGTCAAAGCCAGAGCGTCTTTTCCGGGTCCGTAAATGAAATGGGGCAAAGAAAGCACCAGGCAGGACAATGCGCTGAGGGCAACACCAACGGCGATCCATTTTGGGCGATGACCGGATCCTCCGTAAAATATCAGCAGGAGTGAGAGGACCTGTGATATCTCATTTCCGGAGAGAATTACGCCTGAAATGAAGCAAATGATTGAGTTATTTTTTATCGAAATTAATGAAGTGATAAAATTATAGTTTTCGCATATACCAGTCCAGCCTGAGTAATTGTTTGCTGTACATGACCAGCGTGTTTTCAATCGAGAGACTAAAAAACAATGAGGTTTGTATATAGACTCAAGAAATTAATCGCAGGCGCAAATACACAACGTGGATTTAGTGGTAAAAATATATCTCGGAGAAGGAGTCGTTTCTGATAACTTATCTGGTAACATACGTAAGGCCACTTCCAATTATAATTGATAAAGGCCTACTGTATTTACCGCACGAAAAGAATTGACTTCGGGATGACTTTCCTCGACGAGTATTGTGCCAAGGTAGCTTATCCGAAGACGTATTTATCAGTTTTAATTTCTCTTATTTTTCATAACCGTTCATTGCGGTTACGATATTCGATTACAACCGCAGAGAATATTCTCTGACAAGATCTGACGATTGAAACATGTGCATGTCCTATGGCTGGCTTCTACGTTTCTCTCTTCTCACCCATCAATCGGCTATCAATTCCACTTACTGCGCATTACCGTCGACTACATTTTTCAGACCGCTTTTCATGGACATAATTATGTAACGGGATGATCAGACGCTCTTCGGAAGGTGCGATCTTACCAGTGTGAGAATCGCAATTACATTTCATGATTGTGGCAGACTAGACCCAATAACTTGCGCCTGATCACTAATATTCAAACTATTCTGGCCCGAATGATGCAAAAACTAATCCTAGACTACCGAAAGTTTCTAGTCTACTATCTATTTCTTTATTTGTCAATACAGAACGTAAAAATTCTATGAAAATTTGATACGACAAATTGACACCCCACGTAGAGTCATGAAATGAATTTCTGACTGACGACTGTATTATCAAGTACTTTGTTTGGAGCATCTATCTCTCAGTGTAAATAAGAAATACAATTTTTATGGTCGTCTTTATGCAACACGCGAAGGTGCTAACGGCTGTAAAACCGTGTTATAATTTAATTTTGGAATTCAAAGTAAGCTGAGGGTAAATGCAGCGCAGAAGGAAACCATGCATAGCTCACCTGTTGTACGACTTGGAATTTTGAATCTTTTCTCCAGAGTAGTTAGTGTTACGGCTACGTAGATGAATGACATTGCTTGAATGGTACCAAGCAGTCCGTAGACTATCGTGAACATTTTTGATGTCGCTTTGTCCCGCAACCATTGCGGGTAGAACCCGAAAAGTCCGCAGCCTTGTTCCGCGGCCATGATCACTGGGGTTCAATCCGATCTATGGAGAACAAATATAGTAACTTGACAAAGTTTTTATACCGATTTTGAACTTGTGCAATGCCTGCTAATTGTAACATCAACTGTATTATATCAGCTCTCATATCTGGAGTCTGTACCGTAATTTTATCACTGTCAAACAGTCCCACAAGAAGTCGGTAAGTGAGCAGCTGGAGTTACAACGAAGAAGTAGTTACATCCAAAATGCATTGTTGATATGAGAATTACGACCCACAAAGCTGAACATATATACCGTTTCACGATAAAAACAGTTGTCAGGCAGTAGAATTAGATACCGCATACTCAGATTGTTAGATAAAATCATAAATCTAACATTTGCTTGCTTTTGGGATCATAATATAAGCGGATACTTTTACGAGTATCCTTGCAATTCGAGTCTACCGATAGTCTATGAAAGCGAATTCACGTCGTGTCTTCAGTCTTTACCTAATTATAAGTATTCTCTCATTATTCTGATTTCCGATTGAATAGCTCGTAGGCGCGGATCGTGGTTACTGGACTTGTCGATAACGCTACACACGGTAATTCTCTAAAAGTTATCCGAACTTTGTTATCATTCTAATGTCTTATTTTCGAGACAATAGTAAGTCAGCCAAGTGGGAATATGATAAGACGATGCAAGTCATCAAGATTCTAGAACAAGTCTCGTTAAATGATACGCAAGTACGTCGTTTTCGTGTCCACCAGCTATCATGTACCGGGTTACTGGTCGGTGATCACGTGGTTAACACACGATCCCAAGACCTTACAATTTTAAATTGTTTGAAACACCAAGTTGCACAAGTGTACAATCTCCATTATATTCCCCCCCGTTGTACCTATCCCCCTTCTGCCATGTGGCTCTACGTGGAAAATAGCTATTGCAATTTTCTACGTTAAGCGATATCAATCTTATCGCTCGTAAATGAAGTGAGTCTGATATCTGAGTCAATAATCGGGCGTCATTGATACGGGTGTGAGGACAATGCTCGAATCGTTCAGCCTTTTGACGCTTATACGATCACCATACCACGACGACCATAAGATCAGCTGTACCTCAAATGTTTGAAGAATGCTAATCTTGACTTTTGGACTTCTTAAAAGTTTACTCTTCTATGTATATTCCAAGCTGTGTATATTCCAAGCAATTTTTTCCCCAGACATTTTACTGATTAGATCTTCAACAGCAATATAGGATATCAATTGGAAAATAATCAACAATTCTTTCAATTCAGAAATAAAGACAAATTTGAAAATAGATTAGAGCATCGTTAATCCCAGAAAAAAAAAGTTTTTTTTTTAGTTCAAAACATTTCATAATTGAGTCAATTAATGCCATTTTTTTCTTCCACGATGCATTCACTTCAGAAAAAAATTTCCATACGATTATAAAATGTCCCAAGCCATGTGTTACATCTGTGACAGCAAGCGTTCCTGTAGCGTTATGCAATGATGCGATTATAAGCCGTGCCTCTTTCTAGCATGGACACGAGGATAACAACCGCGATTACAAGATCAGTATTCTGTCATTGCAGCGAACCTGTGTCAAGTGTCTGGAGTTCGCGTGTCTAATAATCGCCAGTAGTGACGAGGAGGATCGATAATTATTAAACCCTGTGTACCAAGTCCGTAGTTCCTTGTCCACGTGTGCTTAATACATCCATAATAACGCCAATGGTAAATGCACTCGCTCTTGAACTCCGTGCGTTCGCACTCTCATATATCGTCTACACATATATTCATCCAGAGTTTAAACAAGCCGAGAAGAACCGCTTCTCGATCTTACACCGTTACCTTTGCGACCTGACGTATATGTATACTTTCACAAGGTTGAAACTGCTATTGCCTCGAATCATCATTGCACCGTGGAAAAGGAGAGAATTCATAATTCGAACATTGTTAAAAGACCATTCTTTGAATCTTTGATACCTTTGAGACTTGATTCTACTTACCGTGATGGAATGACGAAGTTTTATAGCTGGTTTTACACGCGGTCTAGCATCGAAGCCGGATTTGTTTCCGGGTCTGGCTTGAAAAGCGGGTTTTCAAAGTCCGACCCACGATTCGGAAGCCGAATTGAATTCAGAATTGATGAAATACTCAAAATTTGATCGGTTCCATCGAATGTTTTAAAAGTCACTGAGTCAGGATGGTTTGATTAGACGAATAAGCGCGGCATAACTGAATGGTACTCATAGTACTACCAATACTCCCCCTCCAATTATTCAAACAGTTTAACTTTGATACACTATCGAGGATCTTATCGACCGGTAGCTCTCTCTGACGACGTTCTACCGAACTACCAGTGTGGATTCGACTCCGGGCTAAACTTGGGTGGCAAGAACTCTACAAAATCGGCTGCGTATCGAGTTTTCAAAACAAAAAATGTATTCAATCGGATCAAAATTAATCAATATGACTCATTATCATGTGAGAACCTGAGGAATGAATTTTACCATCAATATTCGATCGATGGATCGATATTTCCAGCTTTTAAGCCTTACTCTAAATTTTCGAATTGTTGATTTGTCAGACTTTGCTCCTTTTATCATTACTAAAAACGAAAAAAAAAAGAAAACTATTTTTCGGAACTAAGAACCGAGATTATTGAAGTTTTGATTCTAAAAGCTGTCGGTTTTTTTTTTGTCTCATCGTAAGAAATCTTGCAGTCCCAAATTCGTTGCAGTGAATGATTTAGTCTCGAGAACCGTGACGCCAAAGTCTCGCCCCGCGTCTAATCCACCGCAAACACCTCGGCTTTGGACTGTAAGGATTATCTTTAGCCTGAGAAAACGTTGAACTGCGAGTTCGTCGGACTAGACGAACAGACAGACGAGAGAAAAAATAACTAATCTGGATTTAGGACTTTCACATATTCCACGTGGCCGTAGCTAACGATATATTTTTTTTCTCTTCAAATATTTAAAACAATTTCGACACCTTGTTAAGTAATTACAATGTGTGCAGACGCATAATTGACGTTTTCGTCTGTTCATGATCAACTATTGACGAAAAAAGCTAAAAATAAATCGTATAAATATTTATGCGTGAGTTCAGGCGGTGATTAGGCTGTAAATCCTTTTCCATTTAACTCGTTGAAAAAATAATTTCCGTAACATAAAAGGAGTCCCAATTATCTTCTATTTTTTCTCTACATTTTCGTTTTATAGTCAATTTTTCTACTCGTATTACTAGGTAAACTTTCACCATGATTCCGATCGAAGGAAACCGATACACTGTATATTTATCAATATGTAATAATGAGTAGGGGTCCAAAATTGAAACAACAAGGTGTTAAGGATGTACAGGCGATACAATCTCAACCAAAAGTGAGTCTCGTCGTCAATATTGAGTAGGGGAGACCGGGGCTAGTTGTCACACTTTTTATTCTCTGATTTTTAGAATTTTTCCAAATTTTTTTTTCGCAATTCTTGAAATGGGGTATTGTAGATGCATCCTTTGCGCACCTACAGAAAATTTTTGGTTATTCTAAAGCAAGTCCGAGTAGGTTTTTTCGAATTTTCAAAAAAATTCGCGGAGTGTGACAACTTGCACCGAGGCGGGGTAAGTTGTTACAGACCCCGGGGTAAGTTGTCCCGAGTATTTTAAATGGCGAAAACGGGTTCATTGTATTGTCTCCTGGAAACCACGAAACAGTCAACCTACACTCCGAACACCCCACAAACCATGCGAAATCCCACCCAGACTCCGAGAATCTTGAGAAAGTTGACCTCAACTCAAAAAACCATGGTCAGTCAAAATGGGGTGAGTTTTTACACGTGACAACTTGCCCCAATAATTTTGTGACAACCTGCCCCAACCCGCTATTTTGTTTAAAAATGTGCACACCTCGGTGACCCGCCATTCAAATATCAACAATATGCACATCAAATGAAAGCGTTAAGAATAACCTTTCCGAATATCGTGTAGCGAAATTTCTCAGGGCAGTCTAGAAAATGAGAAAAAACATATTAGAAGATGGAAAATAATTACTTTTCAGGTCCGATTTCAGTTTATCGATCACTGCGAGGCCGAATATGATGCGATATTCAATTCAACGACATTAGTTTGTTTCAAACATCGAACTACAACTTTGATCTATAGCACCGTTCGATCTGTTATATAGCGGTGGAGATATGGACACTGTGACAACTAACCCGTGTGACAACTAGCCCCGGTCTCCCCTACTTCGAGATGAGATAAAAATCGGAAAAAAATCAACCACAATCAAGATGATAAGAGTATTCATTTTCAATAATAATAATGCCCAAAAGTTATCAACAAATTGTTTAAACAAATCATTGTTTAACAAATTTCCTGGTGACGTTATTTTTTTTCATGTCAAATGAATTCGTTAATCTTGCTGAATACACATGAATTTTTTCAGAATTTTGTCAATTTTTTTAAATTTCCGTTTTCGGAAATTTCTAAAGACTGTATTTACAAAACTATTAGTTTCACGCTCCGGAAACTTCGGAATTGTAATCTACATCGTTTCCACAATAACATATCCAAAATTGAGATTTTTTTCTCCATTTTTCAAAATCGAAAACGGACATTTAAAAAAAGTTACAAAATTCTGAAAAAATTCATGTGTATTCAGAAAGATTAACGAATTCATTTGATATGAAAAAAAATAACATCACCAGGAAATTTGTTAAACAATGATTTGTTTAAACAATTTGTTGATAACTTTTGGGCATTATTATTATTGAAAATGAACACTCTTATCATCTTGATTGTGGTTGATTTTTTTTCCGATTTTTATCTCATCTCGAAGTACTCAATATTGACTACGAGACTCACTTTTGGTTGAGATTGTATGGCCTATACATCCTTAAAGGGACAAGAATTTTAAACGAAGGTATTTCTTCTTTTTTTATGTTTTCTTATTTTCGTTTTTTTTTTTTTTAATAACCTAATATATTTAAGTATATGTATAATATTGAAGATAACAGATAATATATTACAGTTATTGTTTCTAAGAGTATACAATGAGATGTTTTTTTTTTCTCTTAATCGTATCAAGCGAATAATGAGTTTTTCCTGCTTATACGAAAACATTGTGTACTTTTAATAATATTATAATTTCATGACACGTCAGCAGTTCCTTCAAATAAGTAAATAATAATAATAATAATAATAATAATAATAATAATAATAATAATAATAATAATAGTCAATAATAATAATTAATAATAATAATAATAATAATAATAATAGTAGCGTTAATTTATCTTCCTATTATCCTAGATCTGATCAGTTAGGTAAGTAATACTAAAATGTCTACAAGTGTTTCCTAGTCATTTTCGTTGTTATCTTCTAATTATTACTTTTATTGTTGTTATGGTTTTTTCTCATCACTTTCTTTGATCAAAGAAAGTTTTTTTTTGTTTTTTTGTTTTTCTGTTCTAATTTTTCTTTGTCGTTCTTTTATTATACAACAAGTGGGATATTCTTAAATTAATAAACTTAGCCTAAGACGAGCCAAGTCACGCTAATGTATTAGGGACTAGACATCCTCTCATTATTCCCAACATAAACTCGTACACGTGGAGCCTGCCAGTATCTGGGCTGGGCATCCACCGCCATTATCTTCTTCTACTCACACTCTGACTAGCTTCTAACCGACGATTCCCAAGAAGAAGAAAAAAAAAGCTTACATCGTTTCTGGTATTTCTAATTGTTATCGTGTTTCGTCGTTTCTTCGTTAATCATTTTAAGGCACCGTTAAAGTAGAAACTAATGGGTTTTTTTCAATATTTTTTGCTCCGGATGTGGTAACATAGGTGACTGACTATGGTTATAATCAAATGGATTGATAAAAATTACTGCTCATTGATAATACAGATTACAAACTAAATGATTTTTCCCTAAAGACTCTGATTAGAGGTGTTAAGTTGAAAGTTTCTTTTTTCCTTATTGATAGATTAAAGAGATCTATCTTTGTTACCAATCAATCGATTTGATTGATATGTTTGTCTAGAAGTACAATTCCCACTACCGAGCAAAAGATTCGATTACAAGGCCTCCCCGATTGTACTGTAAGACACTGAATAATTCCTGACAAGATAAGGCAACCTCGGTTAGAGTAACAACGTTTTCTCATCCGTTTATCATTGTTATTTTTTTTTCTTCTTTTCTCTACTTTTCTTCTATTCATCGTAAATGTGATATCTAGGTAACTACAATCTTAATAATATAGATGATTAATTAAGGTGCGCTTAGCGCCTGATCCTTGTCTGTGCCACGCGTGATTTAGCCAAATAACATGATCTCCGCCAAAGTTGTTTCATAATCACGACTCTCATCGAGGAGATAACAAATCAGTTACGATATATTCACTCATGTCTGAGATACGGTGTTAATGAAACGGTTGTTTGGTTCTTCAAGTCAACGATGAATGAAAAATTCAACGAAATTCATCCCAATTTCATGTTCTAATAAAAAACTTGAGTATGGGAAGAATGTAATGTATAGACTAATTGTTTTTTGTACGTTGTTTGACATTATACGTGGCTACGATACCCACGCAACACGGTCTAGGCTACGGCTAGATTCGTAAATCTATTATTATTATTATTATTCCTCTTTTTTTTCAAGAATTTCTATTCATACGTACATACATCACTATAAATAGTATAACTAGTATCTCTCTTTGGAGGCGATTGGCTAAAGGGCATCGTGAGCCCCCAAAACGCCAATTTTGGCTCCTTGGGGAAGATTAGGGAAGATAGAAGTTTGGGTTAGTAGAAAGGGGTTGTAGAAGAGTCGATCGTATTAGCGCCCCTCCTGGTTCCAGATCGTCAAAAATAAATTAATAATAATCGTTCATAACGTTATTATAGAAAATTATAAAAGTTAATTACAACGATGCGATCACACCACTTGGAAGTTTATCCATAGATTTTTTTCTTCTGTTCTTTTTTACTCAATTCTCTGTTTCTAATAGTTTATTTTATTTCTTCGATGTATCAGTTATCAAGTTACGATCCTAAACTACCTTCTGACTTCGAAACAAAGATCAGATCATATACTCCACGATTAATTATCTTATAAATCTGACTCATATATTCCATCTTGAGATTCATTGAATAGAAATTGACCGACGTCTAAGCGTGTCATCATTCTAAAATAAATAAGAACCCAATTTTGTAGGAATCAAAAAGGAGTTCTGGTCAGAGAGACGTTCGCCATTACCGCACCAGACTATAAATTGTACATTAGTTGAGAATCGAGGTTTTTCATTTTATAGTATAGTTCTTGAGCTGGCGAACGAAATCTTTCCTATTGGAGTCTCGCCTCCTGCGGTGATGTCTGGTAAGGTAGACCCGGGAACGCTGCACCCGTTGCTCCGGCGCCAGGAAGTCCTCCGGCACCGGGAAGCGTTGCGTAGGTGTAAGGCGTCACGTAGCTAGCCGCTGCTGCATTCGCTAAAATATTAAGTAAGAATTATCTTTAATCAGCGATAGAAATAGTTTCAGTCACACCTAAGATTATCAACAACTCTTCAAACTAAGAGGTCAGATTCTTTCATTGTCATCTAAAAGGTTCAAGTATGAGTAAAACTTGGGAAAATCCGTTATAAATATTTCTCAGTATCAAAGGTAGTTTTTTAGGGTAGGATTTGACAGGCTTTTTAAAAATCCCTTTACCTGCGATGAAAGTTTCGCAGTGTCTTTAAAGTTTCTTCGCTACACATACACTTTCATCGCAGGTGGTTTCATCGATGACAAGATTAATGAAAATCGTTGACATGAAAATTTTTGTAACCACGATGGAAACCGCAAGAGCCAACAGTGTCTCGATGCGGGGCAAAAGTGGATAATTGATATTCGAACCATATGCTACCAAGAATTCGCATGTTTCGAATTATCGGCTATCAGGATTCGACTATGTTCAAGATAGTAACAGTGATGCGTGGAGATAGACGAGGAATGTATAGCTTTTTCAAAATACATACCGGCGGCAGCTGCGCTCGAGTATGGATAAGCCTCGGCGAAGTTATACGAGGTCCCTGGGTACGATGCTGCGGATGCTGCGGCCGCCGCTGCGTTTTGGTACTCGTAAAACTGTGATGCTGCGGCAACCGCTGCTGCGTGAGTCAACTGTGTGGCAGGAAGAGGCATCAGACCTCCTGGTGCTGCGGCAGTCAGGTACGGAGACTGGTAAACGTATCCAGGTGGGACTCTGCAACACAATTATAACTTACGTTAAAACGTCATTGCATTTATCGCACACAGTCTCTTCAAGGAATCGGGGATCATCTGTGTAAGGAAAATGGAGTCAAAGTTTCCTGACTGATTGTAATATGGGATGTGTTCAAATTTTTGAATCCGAAAAAAAATTAAAACGTTCAGCAAAGATGGATGATTGGATAAATTAACTGATTTAGATGATTAAAACTTTTGGTCATCATTGAAAAATCATGAACAATATAAAATTTGTGTCTACAAAACCAAACACGCAACACAGAAGACAGAGTTCTCAGTTTCATCTATTTGAAAATTTTTTATACGAGAGATCACAGATTGAGAGAGTTACAACGATATCAAGTAAATAATGGACGGTGTTTTGCGGAAAGCAATTATAAGCGAATACCTGCAATAAATAAATGGTCAGAACCTAATGAAACAAAAGAGGAAGAAAAAATCCATCATTTCATAATAAATATATAGGTAATTGCAGCAATGACAATAATTAACAAAATTACGAACAAATAAAGAAACAAAAATCTGCAGTGTCGCCAACACAGCAAACCAAAAACGTGTAGTATATAGTACAATATACATAATGTAAAATGTATATTCATCTTCACACGACACACTATCAACTAACACCAACGTTAGTATGTACCTAATGATTCCTTAACCATTGCATAACGAGGGGTAGTTTAATCCCTCTATAACTCCCCGGGTCTCAGGGGAGCATTTCTTACCGAATTCGATTCAGGAACAAAAGCTAGAATTCGCCTACTAGCTGATTTGGCGAATCGATCATAATCGACACAAAAGAATGACAATTGTTTTTTTTTTCTTTTTCTTAGCGAATCGCAACGATCGCGTGTAAAGATACTGAACCAATTTCGAAAATTGGTTCGATAAAAATCAACTCTGAATTGCGAGGGTTCGTATTCCCTTTTCCTGGACAGCCCTGAACTTTTCAACGAATCGATATAACCGGCCCGTGTCCACCGCCGGAAATCAATATGTCCTGGGGGGGTCCCTCCGATACTGACTTACACACGTGTAACCACTAAACTACCCCATATACGTCCGATTATTTTCCTACGGGGATTCAACCCGTCACCTCACAACGATGGTCATGATCATTTGTCAATTTCACCAGACGTATGTACCTGACCAATCAATTCAGCAACCTCTTCGCCTTTTATGTATTAACAACCTCCTAAGGACAAGCTACTTCCGGTCATAAATTTGCTTTCGATTTTCTCCAACCATCAATACCTATTCTGATCATCATAGATTAAAATGCAAATCATTAGTTATGAGAAGGGGAAGGAGGAGGGGGGTATATTTCGTTCGCTAGAAGCTTTTTTATATTTTTAATCGAATTTATCTCTTGGTAGCATCTGAGCGGCAAGGTCTGCATTATGGATTGCTCGCGTGTTACAAACTAGGTGTGTGTGGTATTGGACTGCGCCATCAAGTTCTGTCTGTCGCATACGTGCCCAGAGCGAGTTCACGGGAACTAACAACCCTCGGCTATTTTCCGCGTGTCCGCCTCCACGGTAAGTAGATAATATTCGTGTAATATATGTCACTGTGCAATTACAGACTCGCAGCTGGGGTAAAACCTCGATGATGTCAATCAGATTCCAATTTTCTTTGTTATCATCGTCTTTGATCGATCATCGTTAGGAAAGAGTAGAGAGTAAGTCAGGTTAGTTATCGCAATTTCCATAAGCTCATTTGCTGTATAAAGTTTCGTGTCGGATGTGACCAACTTCCCCTACGACTTCCGACGCAAAGTGGTCACTACCTCGATTAGGATCTACCGACTCGGGACTATTACCACAAGCACCACAAAACCGGCGAAGGCTTTCCACCCCTTCGGACCTCAACCCCTAGCCGCAAGCTCGACGGCACATAAAGGGAACCGGACATACATGGAGGGGTTTGTATAACAGGTGAGCAGCTTTCGAGTTGGTAGGTGTTCATGTTGTACGGCAGGTGTTTCGGATGAGGTGAACTAGGGGAGTCCCCGTTTCGAATCTAAAGAATATATATACTACATCGCGTGATTAGGGTCTAGACTAGATACCTAATACACAGCATTTTTACCATCGCGTATACGTAGGTCATTTGTCCGATTTCCATTCTCGTATACCTTCGTGTGGTGGCAATTTATTTAATCGTATACCTGCAACGTGATTATCAACGATGTGACGGATTCTTGATACACGCACAACGTACAGGATACACCGACAATAATTACCATACTAATTCGTTATGATAATCGTGTCAAGGGATGAATGGTCAAATTATTCATCAATCACTCCGCAGTGGTCATAAAAAATCATACAATCATATTTTCTCAGTCTTTGCAGTACAGACATTCAGGAACGAAATTGAGGCCGAAGATTCCAACCTGAGGAGGAAAATCGAAACCCAATCGATGCTATTTACTCGTGCACAATGTAACCTCTGTAAATCCCTATTTACACAAGCATGTACAGGTATGTTTTTGTGTAAATATAAAAGGAGGTCAAGTAAAGGATATAATATAAAGAGAATCGGTAACGAGGTATACGATATTGTGTATACATTTCATACTGTACCATATCTATGATCCTACATAAGGCATCACGAAAAAGGTGATTGAAGATCGAAACAGAATCCTAGGATCGAAGAACTGTCGCATTCACTCAGCTGCAAAAGCATCAATTTCAACAAATAAGATTTCCATATTGCTTTCTCAATGCAGACGTTTTCGAAAATCAACTTTCAAATGACTGAATCTTCATTCTGAAGAAGAAAAGGTGACATTTTTCCTTCACAGAGGTCCGAGAAGCTTCAGAAGCTATTTTTTACCCTCTGCAAAGTCCAGCTATGATAGCGACTAAATCCCTTTGATCAGGATTGAAATTTTACTAGATTGGAGTGAATTTTCACGTTCAGAAATTCATAAAGATAGATTCTAACGTCTCTATGTCTGAACGGTTGTAATTAATGAAATTAATGAAAAATCCCACCGCCGCCTCCCAGGGTGCGCGGAATCATCGTCGCATAGCGTGATAACGAAGCGCCGGCGCGAACTGCGGGTAGTCGTTTATGGATAATCCAATGGGATGATCCACCAATCGACTCAAAGTTTTCCTGGCCAATGAAAGTATGGGGGGTGGCTCTAACCCGCGAATTAGTTAAAATCCACTGCGCATCCCTGTACGAAAAAATCCACCTGGTCGAGGCCCGACGTTCAAATTATGTTTCCTGTTCCACCGAGAAGAAAGTGGAGACCTGCGATAACCTGAGACGAGATAATTAACGGATTTAGATAGAAATCAAATCCTACTTCCACACAGAGCCATGTGTCGCGTCGTTAATTAGACACGACTATTTATACTGTTTAGAAACAGGGAGACATTAGGCTGATCCCAGTGGCCTAAAAACGAAGGTGATAACAGTCGTAGCTGACCAACTGCGCATACGGTAGGATAGTAATTAGTAAAATATTTGAAAATCTAAAAATCGTCGAGTATATGAAAACCTCGAGGGTTTCCTCAGCCAAGTTCCAGACCTCGAAGAGTTATGCTTAGACAGGTGTAAAGTCAGCCAGAGATAGAGACGAGGATAACTAATGTAAGTATATAATGTGAGACGCGGAAATAGGCTAAACCAAAGAAATGAAATGAACGCCTCGTGTCGTGTCGCGCTCCTAAATCTCGTTCTTAGGTTCCGAGCACATAGTGCGGAGGGGTTGACACGGGGGACACAGGTGGATCTAAATAAAGATTGGACTGTTGCCAACCAAAATGGCCGACTTGGACGCAGAGCGTCGTCCGAGCTTGCGACACGTACGTACGTACGTACGTCCGCCGAGTTGGCGAAAGGCGAATATACGGTGTAGAATTTCATTCCAAAGATTTCTCGAGGCCGAAGAATACTCGAGATAAATTATCGAGTCTTTCGCTACGGAAAATCGAAGTATAGAAAGTACCGCAAGCTCTTCGATGTCTGTTAAAGACGAAATAATAATAATCAAGAATTATATAACAACACTATCAAAGTTCTTATAGGCGTCGTTACGAGTGACGCGCACTTTGCATGGGGTCCGCATGTCGTGCTGAGTAAAAAAAAAAGAAACGAAAAGAAGAAGGTTCCGTCCAGGGGGTTCGGGGTCGTACAGATCACAAGTTGCAGCTGATATTTTGGTTTTTATATTCATCGCTATCAGCCGTTGAATTACATTCTGGTTTTTATACTTCTTTTGATCTTGTTTTTGTATGAATTGTATTAACCACGATATTTTTGGACATTCTTGCGTAGATTCTGTGTCACATCGATTCCCGCGGTATTATAATCACATATATGTAACTTTTGAACCGTGTTATTTAAACCACCAATTACAACACCAAAAATACAACACCAATATAGCGACACCAAGTGTAGTGTAAGCCTTCACCACACACACAAGGTTATTATTTGTTAGAGCCCTACGGCCTACAAGAAATATCATCGCACGTCTTATGTGGGTAGGTCATTTTTTTTTTTTTTTTTTTGCATCGAGAGATTTTTACAGAATTTTATTGTCTGTTCAAATTCCTAAGTCTACATAGCAACGGAATTTTATCTTGTTCTACTTGATCACATGTAGAAAAGTTTTTTTTTTTTTCTAGAATGAACGGTTTTGTGTTCAAGTTCTTAGCGCGTGTCAGAATGAAAAAAAAAAAACTCTAGAGTGTCATCAGTTTTAGAGCCAAGATTATTTTACGTCCACACACAGTATTCTGGCAACTCTGCAGAAGTACAAAATTTGTCGAAACTATGCAATAACAATTTTTTGGAATCGTTACATATTTATTCCGACTATAACCATGGCACGATTTTCTTTTGTCCCAATTTTTCCCCTTTTCATTTCTATGATCCTAAAAACCGTAGAGCTACTAATAATCGTGACATACCTATAATCGATACCTCTGCTTCTATAGTATCGCGAAGATAAAAAATTAATGCATGCTATATTCGTGCAGGCAATGGGTCGGTCTTTCGGAACCCAGTTGAAATCTCGGCTTTAGGTTTACCTACAGTAAAGAAATTGATCCTTTCATATTTTATCTCCCTTTTTTGTATTAATTATTTCTTTCGGTTTTTTCGATCGGTCAGTTTATCCGTCGTTAATTATTACATACGAGTTATAAAAAATGGTACAGGGTGGTGTTTTTTTTTTCTTTGCTTATATCGAGGGTAAACGTAAAACCACCATTGCACAGCATCTCGCCGAGACCCGCCACCAGCAAACAAATAAAGACCCACTTATTACTTACTTATTTTTATATTTATCAAAAGAAAAACTACTCTTGAAACACACTCCGTAAAATTAAAAAGATAAGTAATAATATATATATATAAAAAAATGAAAAAAAGATGGAGGGAAAGAAGTATAGAAAATTAAAATAAATCAATTAGAGCCCAATTATAAGAAAAAAGAATAGGATTGATTCTGAGTGATCGAGAGTATTGAAGAAAAACGAAGGTATATAAAAAAACAAATATATATATATAAATACTCTGCAGTTATCACGATTTTTTTTTCTGTCTAAATTAATAATTGACGATTAGAAATTATTGATTATATGTATGCGAGTGATTAAATATTCATGTAAACTCGGTATACAATACTGTATTAATAATAATTAAGAGTGAAAGTAAAAGTCAAATGAAAAAAGAGAGTAAAAAAAAAAAAAAATTAAAAAAATTAAAATTAAAAATGAAGACATTAACAAACAATTCAAATCTTCAACAACCGCAATCATCATCACTGTCAAGAAAAAACACAACCAAATTGATCTTTGTAGATCGTATTTAATTCGTACTCATGTTGTTTTTTTTTCTTTCATATCTGTCACTGCTCGAATTCTGTCTCTCTCTCTCCTTTTAATCCTTAATAAGGACGCCGATTTCGGCCGTTTAGTACCCCATTAGCAACTCCGTACTGCGTCTCCCAATTGCGCGCTTGGAGGGGCTGAAACGTCATTATCTGCTGTTACTGACTGGAACGGTTTTATCGTAAAGATAGTCTCTCTTTCCGTTTTGTTTTTTTGAAAAGCTTTTTTCCTTTGCTTTTCTCAGGACCCGACCCGCGGTCAGGAATCAAGCAAAACGACCTTTTCTCAAAAACGAAACTCTCGTACTCACACCAGGTCTTAATATCTCATAAACTAGGAAAAAGGTGCAGGGGGATCATTTTTCAAAAACGGAAATTGGCTCCTTCAACATCCTCAGCAGCTTCCGAGGCCGTCAAGCCCATTAGGAAAGACAAAAGGAGTTAACAAAATTCTTAAGGGGATGATCCAACGCCTTTGGGAAAATGAAATAATTCGAAAAAAATTCCTACACGACGATAGTAAATTTCCACGATTTAGAACTAATCGAGTGAATAACGTTTCTAATCTTAATGAATTTTTTAGTTGGCGTAAGACACAGGTAGAGAAATTTGATAAGTTCGTAAAATTGTCGAATCTGTGGAAGTGAAGTAAACTCAGCTTTCAAAACTGCTTACTAAGTTATATTCGTAGAAATCTTGAGGACCTTTCATACGTTTTTGAATACGAATTATAAAATTTGTCATTCGAACGAATTCGTTTTTTCAAAAGCACCGTAAAAGCTCTGACGGTTGTGGTTTTAGAAAAATGTCACCAACCCCAACAGCGAATTTAATTTGATTGTATTTTTGAAATAGTGTTCCAAAAAGCGTAAGCAGTCGACTTACGACAGTCGTAATCAAAAGCTAAATAGAATATTGTCTAAACAAAGAAGAATCACGAATACAGAATTTCGTAATAAAGTCGATGATTTATTTACTCGACCAGTTCTAAATCGTCACGTTTATCCAAGGAATAAACACGCATTAACGATCATACAGTGTGAATAAAATCGGAATAAAATCATTCCTACGAAAAAGGAGTCTCCGGATCATCCCCTAAAATAAGGGTGTCATTAGTCATTTGATCCGGAGTCTGTATAATCCTGAATGATTCAACGTGAGCTTGGACGATCCGTTATATAAGTGCACAGCCAAACGTTCGGTATTTATTTTCATATGATCTAGTCGTGGCTCTAGATTGAATGATAAATAAATATAGTTTCCCGCGTGATACGTGCGGCGTGAAGATTCGGGGCCCGAAGAGAAATCAGTTGAAACGATCTCATCGATTCCTAATTAAAGTAAACGATACCTATGGTTCAGTGTAAATTCTATAAAAAAAAAAAGAAACACTACGTGTACAAATTTTTATGAGACACTCACCCATATTGACCAGGTAGAACTGCAGGATATCCTGTGCGAATACCAGCTGCGAATGGAAACGCTGAAACAATAAAAAAAAGAAGATACAGTATTTTTCGTTTTTTTTTTTTTTTTGTCTCATTTAACGCACATCATCGTCGAGGTCTGAGTGTGATGAGAAAAAAAAACGTCAACTGCAAAGAGCCTAGAGGCAATGGCAATGGGTCATTTCAAGACCGATACATATGCGGAGTTTCCATCACGCGAAAGATACGCGCCTGCGATAAACTTGGTGATATACCTACCTATGGGCACATGTTCCATATATTATCTGAGAACGCATTATGACCTAGTAACAAATGCTTGGGTACCAATAAACGGCTGCAAACTGCATATATATGAAGCAATCGGTCCAAAAGCACTTTCGCTTGGACACGTATGACTCTGTTTTTAGATCTTTATACGTACAATTATAATAATGTATATGGGGCATTCCACGTCAAACCGACCCCTCATGAGCGTGACCCTCTGGGATTTCAATGCCCAATGGATTTTTTGGGTCGTTTTTGTCAAAAATGATGCCTCTAATTTTTAAAAAATTTTCCGACATTTTTGAAGGTCGTATGGTGACCGTAAATATCTCAAATATCATCATCAAGATGGACATTTTTTAAATCGCTGTTTTTTTTTGTAGAATCAGGGACTCGAAAACACATCGTTTGGTCATAGTCCGATCATGGGATGAAAATGCTAACATTTTTATTTTCAATTTTTGATTTTGCACTAAAATATAAAAAAAATTCTAATCATGGTTTTTTGTAGTAAAAAATAAAACAAAAAGAAACTTTATCTTGGTGAAATTTGATTTTCTTGTTGGTTGAAGAGTAAAACGCCAAAAACGATCGTTCATTGTGGTTTTTTTTCGAATCAAACATCCTCTTTGGCGTTTTACTCTTGAACTAACAAGAAAATGAAATTTCACCAAGATAAAGTTTCTTTTTGTGTCATTTTTTACTACAAAAAACCATGATTAGAATTTTTTTGATATTTTTGTGAAAAATCAAAAATTGAAAAAAAAATGTTAGCATTTTCATCCCATGATCGGACTATGACCAAACGATGTGTTTTCGAGTCCCTGGTTAAAAAAAAAAATCAGCGATTTAAAAAATGTCCATCTTGATGATGATATTTGAGGTCACCATACGACCCTCAAAAATGTCGGAAAATCTTTGAAAAATTAGAGGCATCATTTTTGACCAAAACGAACCAAAAAATCCATTGGGCATCGAAATCCCAGAGAGTCACGCTCATGAGGGGTCGGTTTGACGTGGAATGCCCCATATACTATTGTCACGACAATTTTTACGCTGTCGTTCGTACGATGTTTCCCTACCACATTTTAGAACACCGCATGATAGGCTTTGCGTTGCCAAAAAAGCGCCGATTTTCACCAATCATAAAGAATCTAGAACAAAAAGACAATAAGGAAATGAAGACAAAACCAGAGTGGTCAGTGATTTTTTGAAAATTTAACATCTTTCACAAGACATTTCGAGGTTTTTTGTAACCCTATCCCCAAAAAAGAAACCTCGATGAATTATTCGACTGAGAAAGCGGGAAAAATCTTTTTTCCGACAGCTTGAGGTCAACGAGGTGAATTCTTAGCCTCTTTTGTTCATGAAAGTGGTTACTAGATTATAAATGCGACCGATTAAGTTTTTGAATCAGAAATTTTTCGGATTCTTGCCGGGTGCCTGAAACTGCAGCAGGTTCATTTGTTAATCTGTTTACTTGAAGCGCCCCAAGGCGAGCCATACGCGTTATATGCTTTACAGACATTCCGTGTCTGAAATTGCGGTTCTGTCCCCGTCCGCCCTCTTTTTTTGCGATAGACGGTATAACGAAAAAGGATTTTTGTCAATTTGCGTAGGCTTACAAATTCAAAATAGAGCAAGTCTACAATTTCAGGAACTGTTCGTTGATATTATCCACGAAAATTGAGTGAAAAAATCACCAAATTCTAAATTCCCTCATTTTAGCTTACAACGTTATTTGCAGACGAAAATTCCTTTCCGCAGAAAATCTGACTGGTATTATATTTACGCTAAACGTCTGCAAGCCAAGAGTAGGAGGGAACCTAAAATAGAGAGAGCCTAAGAATCGTAAGGGGTAATCCCCGCTGAACTCGCAGTCTGCAGTAGAGGAGCAGAGTACAAGAAATTTGCAAAAGAACCAAGAGGTTTGGAAGAAAAGGACAAAAGCCACAGGGGTGACAAGAACAAAAATAACAAAAACAAACAAATAAAAAAAGCACGGGCGCGCTTAGACCAATTTTAGATACGAACGACAGCAATGCAGTTGGCCAACCGCCACGGTCGTTTCGGTGACTCACGAAGTGCATGCATGGACCGACGTAGAGGATCGTCACCCGACATTCGTTGCACCCAATTAAACCCTCTTCGAAAATTCGTTATGTCTAAAACGCTTCGCCGCTATGGGAGATGATAAATCTCTGAATTTTGTCACAAGAGAATAAGGAACAGGCGAAATTTCGTTCAACGACAAATTTTGCCTCATGTATGCGATATGGATTAACAGACAAAGGACAGTAGACAGTATAAATTGAGAACTCTCAATCAAGTTGCAAACAACTGTGACCAGCGTCCAAACAGGTTAACTTTTTGAATTTTATTTCGGAAAACTACAGATGCAATATTATTCATCTTTTTATACGTTTATCATGTAATTCTTTGGGCGTGTAATGTAAAGATTCGTGAACTTTTTCGCAATTCTCGGAAAATTTTTTCTCGCAGCCTAAGGTGGAATCGCGCACGGAACTAACGCGAAGTAGAATAGGTTTTTGGTTTTTTGGTTTTTGGTTTTTTAGAAATAAATTGTCAAAAACTAGATTGTTTGGACTCTGGTTACAGCAGGATAATTCCATAAGTCACAAGGACCTAATGCAAGAATATTTTAGAGACAATGACAAACGATCCATTAGAAAATACATCAAGTATTGTAACATCACAACACAGTCGTCGTAAATGTGCCAATAACTATCGATTCGGGATAAATAAATGGATAAAGTTGCGGTGGAAAAGGTAGTCAAAAGTTCTTCGGGGTTGTTCAATAACTTCCAAAGTCTGTCACCCTGATGGGAGGGTGAATAATCCGTCCCTCATGAAGTGTCACATCGCAATTACCAGTCACGTCATATACCTTGGATGTTTGGCTTCGTTTCAAAATCGGCGATTTCTTTTCACCTATCATACAGACGACCCCGAATTCCGTCATGAGACATTGAATTTTCAACGCTCTGTTCTTCCTTTACGGACCTCATGACGTCGACAAATATTTGCCATCGAGAATTTTTTCTCATTTTCTTTTTTGTACGTTACTGAATTTTTACTTCAGTTGGCCTTCTTTGTTTTGCATTAGGGTGAAACCCACTGCCTGGTTGCCGTTTACGAAACTTCATCAAAAATTCATACACCAAAATCGATTTTAGTATACCTCGCTCAGAGTGACCAGTCTCGTGGTGGGTATGTGAACAAAGTCCGGTAGTAGTGCCTCTTTTTTTCTGACTTTATGCCATATGGATATGCGTTATCAAGTTGAGACTATCTCTCTTGACCTTAACAATGTAATACCTACTCGAGCTCATAAAAACTCGGTTTATGTGTACATTCTGCAATTTTTCACGGTTTAAAAAGGTTATTAAAGTTTATCACCTCCTTTTCACTTTATTCCCTAGCAATCATTGCCACCGTTAAAATCCGATACAACGTCACCAAAATCAAACGATGTTAGAATTTTTTCGATCCGCCCGCGCCTGCCTTCAGACATCGAGTCAATGATCCATCGCTAACTGTATCTTCTATCACACAGGGTTTCAGACTCCATTATCACAGACTTGAATGAGAAATATGATGAACACGGGATGCTGTTCCTCTCGTACTTTGCACGAGATGCTCTCAACTTTCACGCAATTTTATAGCTAGTATGGTAGAAGAAACTTGTGGATAATCAAATTGTTCGATTAATTACGGAAACGTGACTTTAATGAAGCTTTACAACCAAGTGTCTTTTTTTAACATTCGTGGTCATTGCGTTGCTTGCATTCAAGATCACACCAAAAATGGTAGCCAAAATATACAGTAAATTTCCCATATCGTGGGCTCACAATCAGTCAAATTTATTGAAGGATCCTATTGTATGAATCTGTCAGTCGCTCTTATAGTCTATCCTATCGTCTATCATGAAACACGTTTGGCACTAGAACCACGGTCTAGACAAAACAATAAAAACTATGTGTGAAAAGTCTGAAGGGCATCTATTAATGTGAAACAGAATGAAATTGAATTGATCAGTTTCATCGTCAGCTATAAGTGGATCTTTCGAGATTCATTAGAATTGATAAATACTTCAGACACTCTCAAACTTGTTTCATATTCAACAAACGTATTTTCATTGTAGTTTGAAAGCAGTATAGTTGCAAGGTCGATAACAGATGATAGCTTGCTGGTACTTTTGGTATCCATTCAATTCTCGAAGATGTACAAGACTTAATAACGTGGTCAATATTTTATTTCTCCTGAAGCGCTGCACCAGGCTACGCGTGTACAATTTTAATTGGTACATTGCGGTATTGAGGTTTGAGTTTGACGCTAAATTGAAATATTTTTGCATGTGTCTGTTCAGAATTGCATGTAGGATTCCGCTAAGAATATATTTTTCGGGATTTAGTTCCGCGGACTGAGATATTTGGAGAAATCTGAGTGTTGGTAAAAATCGAGTACAGCACCCCCTTAACGTTCGTTAGCCTGACGAGAGTTTCGAACCTTCTGTTTGACGACGTAGGTATTACAATTTGAACAAAGGCTCTTGTCGGCTACACCCAATAATTCATGACGTCATAATAGCTTCAGGAATACAGGTACGTAGCACGCTATTGTTATTATTTGATTTTTTTTCCTCCAAGTACTTCGGAGTGCTTGGAGAAACCGTGTGCGATATATACGCCATTATAACGATAGATAGAATTTTAAATACGAGAGCAATGATGATTTCTTTTTCATGAGTTTGCACAGACGCTCGAACACCTGTGTAACACGCTCGTTTTTATTCATTTATCAATATTTCATGGCCGATCGTGAGCCACTAAACCCTCCAGCTTGATCGACTACGTAAACTACGTAGCCCTCAAGACTTACAATGTGCCTATCTATATAAACTCGGAAAAATAACTACGATCGATGTCATTATCAAAGGTCTGCAGTTGCAGTTTTGAAATTCTCCAGAAGAAAATAACTCAAGATTTGAGTGACACATTATTATTATTATTATTATTATTATTATTATTAGTCAGATAATTCAACTCAATTTGTTTCAATTTATTTTTCTTATTATTTCAGTTATTTCCTCGGTTATTTCTGAATATTTCACAAGCTATCGACACGTTATTTCCCCCTCGGAAATTCTACGTCCTTTTGAGCTTTTATGAAATTTTCTGAGCGTTCAGAATCCTGAATAGCGCTTTTCCGGAGTACGGTCACGTATACGTGAAATAGGAAAATGGAACAAAAATTTGAATAAATAGTGAAAGAAACTACGAATATGTCATATAACGTTTTACTCTTTCAGTTCAACGGATGTAGCTGAGAATTAGCATGAGAATCATGGACTTGTTAATCTTCGGTAAGGCATACATTTCGCTGTAACATACGGACTGAATCAGATCCAGTAACGTATTTGAATTCCTCACTGCAACCAGGTTCAAGAATTTGATCAAGTCGACGAAAAATATGCCCATAACAAAAATGGTATGATTTCTTGGCTATCAGAGTTGTGTAGATTCTACAGAGATGAGATTTCGACATTGCAGGTTCAACACATGGTGGCCACTTTTTTGCTGAAACAAATTCCCTGACATTTCCCTGACATTTCCCTGACCTAAATATAATTTTTCCCTGACTGAAATTTGGACGAATTAGTGGTTATTCAAGTATGTAATAATAATGCTTTAAATCCATGGTGAAAGAAAATGATTTTTGAGAATACTTTTGATTGCATAAATGTCGCTGGAGATCTTTTATTCTGTCTTGTTTCGTATGACCATGAAATTTCTAAATTCCTTTGCTTTTCCCTGACTGTTCTTCGGATTCCCTGACATTTCCCTGACTTCCCTGACCATTTTTCGAATTCCCTGACTTTTCCCTGATTTCCCTGTTTTCCCTGACGAGTGGCCACCCTGCAACACCTGTTTTTAGCAAAAATTTAAAGCCTATAGTCAAACTAACGTTAGTCATATAATTGTCTAAATAAAACAGTTTCAATGTAAACGATTTTCGTTCAAAGTCGTTGATGCGACCAAACAGCTTTTATCTAGTTCAGAAATTCAACTCAATGACTTCTGCACACGCGTTTGCGTCAGTTCCTTATGGCGACTTTGTTCATCCTATATGAAAAATGTGCCAATAGCCGATAAGAGATAGGTACGTACAAGCAAAGTATCAATTAGCCCCGAATACCTAATTGATTAGAAATGATTAATGAAGCGAGAGTCCGTTCTCGCCTTTTTTTAAAACACGTCTTAGGTCTAGTCAATTGAACAAACAATTTCACTCACTCGCTTGTAGGTTTCCCCTCGGCTTCGCTCCGAGGATGGCCAGGTTCACGTTCGCTTTCCGTCCATCGATTATGGGGTTTGGATCCTTGCAAGCTCGCTCTGCTGCCGGTCTGTCTCCCATTATTACCTAGAAATAACATTTTCACGTAATTTGATAGATTCTACAAATTCGTTCATGTCACTAAAATGTACAATCAATTAAAACCTTGAATTGCACTAGTTTAATTATTGATCCGTTTTTTTTTTGTAATTCGTTTCAGAACAGATAAAAATTCAGCAATACATTTTCGACGACGTTAAAAGTAGGAGGAGGCTTGATTACCATATTATCAATATCACGAGTGTCTCACTAGGTTGCTGGTTATAGGGCATGAAAAACTTCTTATCCGTTGGTTTGAAACGGTGAAAACGTGTGTATTTATCTATTGTATACATAAATAAGCAGCTTTATTACCGTCTTGAAGTTAAGATTAACCAGAAATACGAGACTGTAGTAGAAGACGATATGTCTACACTTGTGTCCCTAGAAAATCTACACATTATTATACCCAACAATTCAATTCATTTCACCCCTGTGATAGTAAATACGATTAAAAAGATTTGAAACGTGGTCAAAATTAAGGGGCCTACAGCCACGTAGAACAAATAAAGTCTTATGACTTCTTTGACATAGAAAATGTCGAAGGACATCATAAATTTAGCAAATTCCAACTTCATTTGAGTAAGTTATCATGGATTTGTCAGGTATTAATTTTACTGTAGACTCCGTAACGTCCAATTAATGTTGTACGAATGAAATTATTTTGCGTAATCAAGTAATTGAAAAAAGACGTAACGCGGCGGTGACGATATCGAGAGGTGAAATGTTCGGTAAAATATCACAAAGCTTGAGTCCTCCTTTGACAAAATTAAAGTACAAATCAATTTCAATATCCCCCTCGTTAGCTGCGGTATTGTCAAGTATCATTCGGATTTGTCTCTGTCAGAGATTCGATGAGTCTATACCACCGGTCCCTGGCACAAATTGATTTTATCCAACTGTCGTATCACACAGTCATTGTAAGACATGCAATAGTCGAGTTGGATAACGATATCATTGACTCAATAACCACATTTGTTCGAATCCAACCAACGTTATCCAAGAACCGAAACAACAGTCTACCGACCTCAACCCTCGAAGAAAAATTTGATTTACTCAGTCAATACTTTCAAAAGGCGTAAGTCTAACCACTCGTTAAATGATCGTTACAAACAAAGTCTACGATAGGTGAAACGTAAGCCTGCATCAATAATATTTATTTTCTTCCATTGATCACACTCTTGACTTTCGGAAAGTAGGAATTACTATAAACAGATGTACCTAGGTATGGGGGAAAGAAAGCGGTACTTGTTGATCCCAGGCGTCTGCAAGATCGATCAAAGATAATCAGACTAGTCTCATGAAACCGAAACTAGCAGCCATAATTAGCGGCGAAAAGTGCTGAATTCAATTTAAGGTGAAATGAAAGTCACGTGACCTCGATATGATTTACACTTGGAATTTTCAAACGCTATTTTCTCAGCCAAAACACATTCGATTGATGTGAAATTGATATCAGTGACGTAGAAAAACTCAATGAAGGGCCTGCCAGTCGTGGATTTTCGAAAATCGAGACGTAATAACAGTTTTTTTAACAATATTGTTACACAAAATTCTGATTATGTCTTTCGACATTCGAAAATCCACGATTGGCAGGGCCTTCATTAAGTTTTTCTACGTCACTGATATCAATTTCGCATCAATCGAATGTGTTTTGGCTGAGAAAATAGCGTTTGAAAATTCCAAGTGTAAATCATAACGAGGTCACGTGACTTTCATTTCACCTTACATGAAAGAATGAGGTTGAGGTATAAAAGCTTTTTGGGAATTTCAGAAAAATTATAGACTGAAATCTGTACTTCCTAATTATATTCAGGAGAAGCTTGAATGTTTGAAACAGTCACAAGTTGTTGCATTCTGGATACTTACGAAACCGTAACCTCTGCTTTTGCCTGTTTGTCTGTCCGTGATGACAACGGCCTCTTCGATATCGCCGTAAACGTTAAAATGTTCCCTCAAGCTTTTGTCTGTCGTGTGATATGGGAGTCCTCCGACGAAAAGTTTCGTCCATGTCGTGTCTTTTTGCTGTGGCGTTACTCCGGCCAGTGCACCGAGTCCCGATACCAATTCGTCCGGGCCTGGTGCCCCAACGGCGCCAACAGCACCCAGGCCAGCTGCTCCGGGCATCAACATTCTCAAAATTTTGAAAGCTTTTTTTTTAAACGAAGGTCGCAAATTTTAATCTCCCGTTTCCTCCTCGATCTTTGCGGATCTCCTTATTATTAATATCACAGGCTCTAGGGCATCTATCGTGGAATGGTTTCTGGAACAAAGAACGAAACGGTGATTTGATATCTTCGGATTTAACACACTGATAGGAAGAATAAATGTCCAAAATCCTGCCACAGGTCGTCGGACAGTAAATTGACGTTAGAAAATTCTTATTCTATATTTACACACTTCGCACGTGCCCTGCATCTTGCACAGCAAAACGTTGCCTAGAAGTATGATTTTCAATCATTACTCAATCAACCAACGTATAACGTTTGAAAACGAAATCAAGAAAAGAACGTTAAATTTTTTATCGTCTACCCAACGTAAGTGCGGCTATCAATTCAAGTGTAACTCGTTTGAAATCTCTCAAACAGTGGAACAAGAAAGAAAAAAAAGTTGTCACAGCTGTAAAAACTCAATTAGCATGCGCCTCTCTCTCTCTTTCGTTCTCTTTCATCTTTTTCCACTTCTGGCTATTTTCAGAAGCTTGAATTTTGAAAGAATTTTTTCTCCTCAAACAGGCCTAACGGGTCGTTCGGAACCCCAGACGGACCGACTGGCATAAAATTTCTGTCAGAGTACGCGATGCAGGTATAAGGAAAGTTTCGCGATTCACTGCAGAGGCAGAGTAAAAGTAGGCAAAGCCCTCAAATTTTATTGGTCGTATTTGCTCTGTCGGTCGCAAGGGCTGTACCTACTGCAGGCAGAACGGGGCCGTACGTCCCATAACTAAAACTCTCCCCCTTGCTTCACCCTAAACGAATCCCCGAAGCAGCACAGGAACAGCAGGAGCAGCAGCAGCAGCTGCAGAACCGGTGTACACTGTATAATCATATTGTCCCTGGTACTGGATGAAAGACCTCGGTGAATTTAGTTTTCAATGGGAGGAAGAAAAACGGTATAAAAGTAAAGAAGAGAGAGTGAATAGGGGGAAGAAAAAAAGAAAAAAATATCATAACGGATGGGGGATCCGCTATCCGGAAAATCACTCTTCTCGCCGAGGGATGATGTTGGGGCTACCGATGCAAGCCACGATTCTTCCTACTGCCTGAAAGACTCTGACGAAAAGTAGAAAAAAAAATGGCCAACGAAGGAAGAGACAACATGGCGAAAAGAGAGGGATACCAAAAAAAAAAAACATATGTTCGCGCGTTGTTTAGCTGGGCTACCCAGGTCTCTTGGTAGTTTGCCGAGTCTACGCTCTACCACTATTTATACAATCAAGGCTGAATGCGGGTGCATGAATTAAAAAAAAATCTCTAAATCGTCAAATTTGATTCTTTCCATTTCCTTGATTGTTTTTTTTCTTTTTTTTTGCAAAATTACAATAAACAACGTGATATACAACAATAACAAAATATCATTTAATTTCATCATGAAGCGAAATTGCCATAAAAAGTTCAATTTTGTATCGATTTTATCTCCTTCCCTGCGACAATGTATTGACTTCATTATGTACACAGAATGATTGATCTGACGCAATGATTATGGGCGAGTTTAGCGCGGTTCTTTCGAATCGAGGCAACAGCGCGGCTTACATTGTGGTTACAATATGCCGAGTGAGCGATGAATTATAGTTTGCGAAAAAATAAATGAATAGAATTATGACTCACCTTTTTTTTCTATGATTTAATTTTTACAAGTTATCGATGAAATATTGTAGACAATTAATCCCACACACAAAGAGATTGAGGCCGAGATGGTCTCAATATCACGAATTATAACAACAATAAATAAATAGAAACAAATGTAAAAACTTGGATTTTAAATATCAGACGGATTGTTTATTTTTTAATTTTACTTCATTGGTTCAACTTCTCTCTTGGCTACTTTATTCAATCATTTACCGACCACGGCGTTCTCGTTGGACCGATTTTATTTTTTATTATTATTTCTGTTTTTACAACACGAGAAGTTTAAAAAGTTAGAATTATAACAAACAACAACGCGCGACACGGTCGAACGTCCACGTGCGAGTGCGGACAATTTTCTGGCTACCGAGCCTCGTTGGGTACGCCGAGGACTGTGCGGCTCTGCCGCAACGGCGTAGCGATCGACATTTTTTCCCTACTACTAAAAGCCAAACATCTGATCAATCCGATTGTTCATTGTAGTCCCCCTTTTTTCAAAGTAACTTCGGACTGACACCAGTTTTATTCTTCTCTTGTTCTCGATTTTTACACACTTTCTACACGTTCGATATTCGTCGTTACGAAACAAAATTGTTCTGATCTTCTTTTCAGCTACAAAATGACCACGTGTGTGTTATTATTATTTTTTATTTCCGTACTTTCGTGACGTATAGTCGACTGACGATGATGGCTAATTTATTACGTACACGTATAATCCCTTAGTTTCTTAGTGTATTGTATACAGTTTCAAAGTCCTTCTTTCTTTTCTCACACTTTAACGTTCCAAATTTTGAATTACCGTTAAACAAAATAAGCCGATACGCCAACATCTCAAGAATAACGGTCTATTTTTACTAGAGTATCACCGACATCGAAAATAACTTTTCTCGAGTCCAGCCAGTGCAATGATAATCAGATAATGTATGAAATACGAAATGTTGACCGATCTAGTTTTTCACCGAATAATTTATTGCCTCGTTATTTTGAAAGTGATGAAAAAAAGGCGGGAATAACGCAGACTAAAATGGACCGAAAAATTGTTCATCAATGGGTTACGCCAATGGTTCTGGTCTCCAATCCAAACTGCCAATCCCTCCCCCTGAACCGGCGACGATTCCCTCAGTTCACCCCACTCCTAGAACCGTTTCAGTTGGACTCTTCAACAACGCACAGTTCTCTTCATCTACGATATGTAGTATGCTAATGACGAAGTACCCAAGGTGCATTGAGACAACGACAAAAACAACGGAATTCGTCCACGTTGGAACCAACGACGAATCTATACCGAGTGGACAATGGGAGTCGTATTACATTTATAGAAACAGTTTATGCCCACGAGTCTCTTCAGCCTTGACCAATCGACGAATAACGTTACGGCTTGAAAACGATAAAAGTTAACCAGCTACTGTACAGACGAATTTGACTTTGTAAAGTAAATCTTTGGTTCATGAAATCAATGAGAAAAAGTACAATTCGAATTTTTTTTCCAGTCATCTTTCAATGTATGCGAAGGGACTGCGAAAAGTTCCCTGCGGCATCTATACACTTTCATCACAAAAGACATAGCAATTTTTGTTTTGTGATTTTGAGAAACCTGTTGAGTTTCTCCCCTTCGGGATTAGAGCACCTAAAACCATACTGGAAAAACGCTACAAGATGCGAGACACAGAAGCGGCATTGTATTCCTGATTCTGAGTATGGTCGTGTAGTCATTAGCCAAGCGATAACGAAATTAGACTTTCTTGAATCTTTCAGCATCATGAAAAATATGGATTGTAATCGCGGTGACGTCAATTGAACAAACATTCGACATTCGAGTCTCGTTCCAATTTTTTTTCGAACAACGTATCGTCCCGGCTGTAATGCCATCAGCTGTTCAAATTATTATTCAACTCGGTAACAGATGCGTACACGGGGCCTCCCAGCACACATCAGTGGTTACAGAAAACCGGCGAACGCTTCATAAACTTCGTTAAAATTCTTGCCAAAAGACGACTATCTGCGAACTCGCTGACGGATAGTTTCGTCATTTTCTCGCAGCCCGTATCACAGCACCCGTTTTTCGTCCAACCCCTTCAACAAAGTTACCCGGTACGCGGTATAAGCAGTACACGCGCTGTACACGTCCGCCTGAGACCCCATAGGTTCCATGGCACGCGCTACCAGCTGTCCCACAGCTGTCCTCCGACCTCGGTCCCCCATACGTGCTGAGGCTCAGGGCTCTACCTAACCGTGGCCCAAAGTCCGTTTTCCAGAGCCCATGGTTCGGTTCGTGCGTAAGTATCTCTAGACCCAGAACCCTGCTGCCACGCCGATCTACAAAGAAGAAGCGAGGAACACGTGCGTGCTCGACGGATGCTTCATTTTATTCATAAAAGCACGCGACTATGAGGCATTTACTTATTTTGATTTTTTATATTTTCAGTTTTTCAGAATCGATCATTGATTTATTTGGCGATTTGAAACGATGCGGTTTTCCATCCGTTGTGCGGCTATAGATGTGGTGTGGGCTTACAGGAAATCGCACCGCGCTCTCGTTGAGGATTCTATACTCCGAGGCTATAAGGTTTCCGGAAAAAAAGAGACACGAAATAGACGTACGAAAATAAGAGAAGAAGATAATAAAAAAAAAATAATAAAAAAAAAAAGAAAATGGAGAAGAGTAGAGTGCGAGCTGAGGACCGGAAACTCCAGGGCGTTCAACTCCGACACCCAGTATATTTAGATTTAAAGGGACTTTCTCGACTTATCTGATTCAGATCTACTTCTTGAAGGGTGTACCTCGATCGCTCGAATCTTCGGACTTTATTTCCTCGGATTTTTCCACCAGCTGTGCCGCACAGTCGCGCAGACACAGATTACGAAAATAGACCTACAGTTGTCAGAAAGCGATAATAATCTGAAAAACAAAATACGGTCCTCCACACGAAATATGAAGGAGAGAGAAGAATGCACTTCTGCATGATCGAGATTGATCAGCTTCCATACGGGCCTATTGTCTCGTCTTTGGTCCTTAGATCACAACTTTTCCTCCTGTCCTACAAGTTCCAACAATCTCAGCCCAGGCATGCGATAATTATTTACTGAAATCAGACCAGGAAGTCTGTGTGTTGAGATCGATATTTTTAATTACAAAAGTCGTAATGTCTCAAACTGCATATTAATATGTGGAGCCAACCGACTAACAGAAATGTCCAAGTATCGCAATGTTGGGTGGACTTCGTGGAACATTTTACGTAGTTGATTTTTTTTATCAGGTGTTTTTATCATGTCATTTCCTCGGCTGAGTTTCAATGAGTAATCGTGAAATCAAACCAATAAAGCAGAGTAACTAATTCCTGATGAAAAATTGTTTGAGATTACTTCGTGAAATGTATTTCGACTGTGAGACACAATACGCCTCGCGTGGCCTTCTCGAAATAGCACGAGATCGCCCTGATGATCACAACTGAAGACGATTTCGAGATTCTCTTCAACGTCGTGACTTGATTGGCTGGATTTACTGGAATACGACGAAGACCCGGTCTAGAGAAAACGGTTTTGTGCTCTAGCTCACTTCTGATATCGAACCATCCCGATGACATATTTATGGTACAAGATTTAATGTATTGAAAAACTCGTCGACAGATTATTAAACTCTGGTTAATACAATGAACCAAAATATCCTAGGGTCTGCAAGGTAAAGGCTCAAAGTATTATCACGTGCGGACGTTGTTCGAACTGAATTACGCAGTTGATTATCACATGTGCAATATAGTTGTACAGTTGTTTAAATAACAAAGAAACTCGTGGCAGGTATGGCAGCGGTGTAGTTTTTTAAAAACATTTTTATTCATGTGTCGGCTGCTATATAATTACACTTGGTAATAGGTCTGATGGCCATTTCATTAGTTATTGATGTCAATAAATATTACACCGTACTTACTTAGAATATACCTACATTAACACACAACAAGTATATAGATAAACAATTACGAGCACATGCTCACCTTGGATCATAGCATGAACTCGCATTGTTTGCAGTCAAAATGTAAAATTTGATAACGATATTTACAATATGCACAAACGTTTACATAGGCCACAGAAATAATACAGAATCCGCGAACGCTGAATCTATTTTTGTCCGACGTACATACACCTAGCGCCAACCTATATTCAAGCTTCTTCTTCCAACCAAAAACACATAGGAATGACAACCGTCAAGAATTTCGTCATGCAGATGCTGAACTGCTGGGAAATAATTGCCAAACCACGTCGTGTCAATACATTTTCAAAAAATCAAGTTGATTAGTTCCTCTTCCTTGATTGTGATCTAAAATTGTCAATCAATGTTTGACAGTCGTTGTCCAGCTTCATACAGAAGAATTGCCAATTTGTGGTTGACGGACTCGCCAGGCTTCCGTTTCGATTCTTCCTCGAGCAGCGGCCATATGTTTCCGAAGATCTGCCTAAAAGTGTAAACTTCTGCCGTGGATAGATTATTCTCGCGTAATTCTTTAATAATGAGTGGAATCAAATTGAGTAAAGATTTCACGTCTGGTTCCTCTATAGCGGCACGAGAAGACTCTGGCAAAACGGGGGTGAAGCTTTCATCAAGGTCCCCAGAGTCCGATGTTGCTTCGAAATCGTACACAGATGCGGGCTCGACACTTGTCTCTGTTGAAAATGTCGGGGAAACCGTCAAGACTATTTCCGTGGTTGTTTCTCCATCATCGGTAACACCGTTAGTTCCCACGTCTGTGGCTTCGGATACATCCTCAAAACTCGTAGTTGTCTCTGTCGGAATAATTACTGTAGTAGTTTCCTTGTAAGTCGTCGAACTTTCGAGGGGTAAGCCTGTGGTCGCATACATATCCTCCAAAGTTGTAGTCTCGGTTGACATCTGAACCGAAATTGTCGAAACTATTCCACTGGTACTTTCCGTGTCAATTGTTGAACCCTCAGATTTTGGATTAACAGTCGTTATCTGAACTGTGTCAGTCGAAATTGCAGAGGAAAATATCGAATAAACTTCGTCAGTTACTTCTTCTTCAGTAACCAAACTGGTGATCGATGATTCTGTGGTTGTAGTATAGATTTCGTTGGAGGACGGAATTACTTGTGCATAAGTACCTGTATCAATTGTTGTAGCTTTCTCGACTGGGGGTGAAACCGATTCTGTGGTACTTTGCATGTCAGTTGTTGAACTGGTCAAATAATTGTTCACAAATCTCGGTAAAATGTCCGGAAGTGTGGTGATTTCGGGAGCTGAGGTTGCGGTTGGTTCGGATGGAACGGAAAATGTTGCTATAACTTCTGTAGTTTCCTCCTCAATTACCGAAGTATCAATCAGTGACTCTGTAGTTATAGTAGATAGTTCGTCAAACATCAAAGTTGGCTGCACCGGACCGGTATTGGAATAAGAGAATGGCAACGACATTTCTGGAATTGTTTCTTCGTCAATTGTAGGGATACCGAAGTACGAGTCTGAGATTCCTGGTATTTCCTCTAAAGTTGTAGTTTTTTCGGTTGAAATCGGTGATTGGGATGTCGAAGCGGTTTCTGTGGTCCTTTCAATATCGATTGCTGGACTCTCAGATGCTGAGAAGAACGTCGAATCAGGAACAGTACTTGTTTCCACCCCAATCGATGAACCGGTCTGCAGATAATTACCATCAAATCTTGTTGAACCGTCTAAACCTGGAGTTTCTTCGACCCTCGAGGGCGTTGTTTCTACAGTTGTAACTGGAACGGGAAATGGTGTAGTGATTTCCAAAGTTCCTTCTTCAGTCATCAAACTATCGACCTGAAATTCTGTGGCTGTAGGTGTGGTTGTCTCTATCAGAATCGTAGAAGAAAATGGCGACAAGATTTCTGTAGCTGTTTCGTCCTCAATCGTAGGAATATCGGAATATGAATAGCCAGTTACAGGTATTTCGTTAAAAATCGTAGTTTTATCGGTGGGAGTCGTTGATTGTGACGTGGAAAATGTTTCGGTCGTACTTTCAATCGCGATTGTTGAACTCTCAGATGCTGCTTCGACAGTCGTCGAACTTTTAGTTCCTATCGTCATCGGCTCGATTCGAACCGTAGAATAGACTGTCGAATCAACGACAGTAGTTGTTTCCACCTCAGTCGTCGAACTGATCGGATAATAATCCACAAACCTCGGTAAGCCGTCCGAAAGTATAGTGATTTCGGGGTTTGAATTTGTGGTTGCTTCGGTCAGAACTGTAACAGATAATATCGAACTGGTTTCTGTAGTTCCTTCGTCAATCATTGAATGATCAATCGATGATTCTGTGGTTGTGGTGAATAATTCGTCGAATTCAATAGTCGTCTCTTTCGGAATGGTATAATAAAATGGCAACAAGATTTCTGCAGTTGTTTCTGCGCCGATCGAAGGGGTAGAGAAATATGTGTCTGCAATTTCGGATATTTCCTCCAAACTTGTACTTTTCTCGGTTAAAATAGTCGATTGCAACGTGAAAACTGTTTCTGTAGTACTGTCAGTGTCTCTTGTTGAACGGTCAAACCTTGAATCGAGAGTTGTGGAACTGCCAGCTTCTACCGTAACCGACTCGATTGGATCCGTTGAAAATAATTTCGAATCAATGACCGTAGTTGTTTCCACCTCAATCGCTGGACTGGTCAGATAATTATTCTCAAATACTGTTGAATCATCTAAAACTGTATTTATACCCACATCAATTGTCGGACTGCCGTAGAAAGAACTTTTAGTCATAGGAATTTCCTCGAAAATTGAAGTTGCCTGCGACGCAGTGGTGGTGGGGAACGTAGAGCTAGTTTCTAAATGTCTGATGCCTATTTCGAATGTTGGATCATAAACTGCTGGATTTAAAACTGTCGAAGTAGCACCTGTCGTCTCTAAATCAATGGCCGAACTTGTCGTAGATGTTTCCTTCCAAACGGTAGTCGCCTCGCCTAAAATTTTGCAGAAAAGAGTCGATAAGATTTCCGTCTTTTTTGGAATTGTGTAATCATATAAATACCTGAATCAATGGTTGTCAATCGCTCAGTAAACGTCGAATACATCATGGTTGATGGAATTGTGAAAGAAGACGTTGACTCAAATCCTGTAGTTGGTTCGGATGTTATCGGTTGCCAAAAAGTTGTCTCTGATAGAATATTAGTGGTCGACGTCGACATGAAAGGGTCGTAAGCTGGTTCCGTGGTTATATATACTTCCTCCAAAGTTTCAGCTCCCTCAGTTGATGTTGAAATTATTTCTTCAATTTCTTCTCTGTCAACTTTAGCGGTAGTCGACTCGGTGGGAATTCCAGAAAATAATAATGTCGAACCAACTCCGGTACTAGTTTCCACAGCATCTGGGAAACTTGCAGAAATATTATCCTCGATTGTAGATAAAACCTCCTCAACTGGAGTAGTTGAGTCTTTTGTAGGCCAAGAAGTACTTTCGGTTGAAATTACGTGAGAGTACGTAGTCGGATCTCTGTCTTCTCCATCAATCAACGGGTCAAACTTAGCATCTGTGATTGCGGATATTCCATCTGGCGTGGCTACAGGTTCGTCGTTTGGAAATATTGACGAAAACGTACAAAGGAAGTTACTAGTTGTCCCGGGGCTACTTGTACTTGTCTCTGATGCTGGTGAACTAGTTCCTTCACTCCATATTGTAACTTCAGTGACAAAAGTAGGTGAATACCTTGGAATAATTTCGGTGGCAGTTGCATAGCCCTCAATTTCCAAATTTGTGTTTTCTTCATCTACAATCGTGATTGTCGATGGGTCAATTTCAGACGATGTCGATTCATCCTGGGTTCTCGGGCTCGTTTCTGACAAATGAGTACTAAGATTTGCATACAACTCATCTTCAGTTTCAGATGATGCGTCTACAGATACGGAAAAGTCCGTTTCACTAAATGGTACTTCGCGAGTGTCCTCTTCCAGGATTACAGTCTCCTTTGAGGTCGTCGTGTCAATAATCGTCAGTTTCTCAGCGTCATCGATCGAATTCGAAATCTCGTTTGCTTCCGTCGGATGCACGTAGTCGTCTACAGTTGCGGTGGGTTCCGGTTCCTGGTAGAAGTATACGGAAGTGGTAACCTCAGGGAGAGCCGGATGTTGCACAGGGTTCGGTTGAATGGCTGGGGGCACAAGGACTGCGTTAGGCTGAGAAAGCGAGATGCTATAGACTCCTGGTTTTTTTACAATCATGTGATCGTCGTTCATGGTGTCATAAGGCACCCCTATGTATTTACCACGCCATCCGATACTGTGCAATTTTTTCAACAATGCTTTTTTATCCATAAGTGTCTTTTTCAGCCTGTCATTCACCTCGTTGAGATTGAACTTCTCCATAATTTCTCCAACGTTTTGCGTCCCTTGATCGTGAGATTTTTCATACTGTCGAACCGTGACTCTCACTCGCTGCCCAAACTGGTCGACCATCTGGGCAGTTTTTTGATCAAAGTTCTGAAGACCTCGATCGAACGAACCACTGGATGAAATCTTGTCCTTTTGCACTCGGTTCAACATGTCAGAGAACTGCAGAGATGACTGACTCAATCGGAGGCTCGAAAAGTCAGGGAACATCCCCGACTGTTTAACCGGAAATGATAAAAGTGGGTGATATGCTGGGTGAGCTCCATCGAGATTCCAGACCTTCTGGCTGTCGCTCGTCCGACGACCACCTGTAAGATTTTTCATTTCTTAGGGGACAGTCGAATACCGCTATGCATTTTACGAGAGTAATACAGATCCTCTAAATCGAAACATGCTTTTTCACAACGTGCCGTATTATCTAATTATCGCCAAATCATAATTTTTGTGATGTTGTGTGCCTAAATGCAGTTTCTCATCACGTATGATAACATTGAGATCCAACGATTGGACCAGAAATTGGATCTTGCTTTGTTTCAACATTGGGTCGAGAATTTTAGCTGCTTTGACAAGAAATATGGCGGTTGACCATCACAACATAAGTGCTAACTTGTCATCTTGGCTTTCGCGCAGACATAGATTGGCTTATATCTCATGGTTGCCTCGAAAATTACTAATTATTTTTCGTTTGAACTTACCTATGCCATTGAATGGTCTGCTTTCTGCGGTGAGGAGAATGCCGAAGAAGATGGATAGGATTCTCGGTACCATGATGCAATCACAACCTTTTCAATGAAGCAGATTGAAACGATTTCCACAGCTTTCTTGTAACACCGTTGCGTCACGATAAATGTTTTGTACGACTGTTCACTGTTGAATATATGTCAAAATTTCAGAGTCCAGGTTTATATGTACAGATATGATGTCCCATAGACAACTGATCGTGGGTCTTAAACCCTCTTCGACACTCCGTGTTATGACTTCGGTGGGGTGCCAGCGTGCGTCATTTTAGCTGTCCTTTCTCAATCGAACAAAACGTTATAATTGGATAATTTGAATTCGTTCACCAAGCGAGTCTCAGACAATCGTGATTACTGGTTATTCGCTGCAATGGTAACATTCAAATCGAAAATTCGAGTTAGCTGCTCTGATGATGGTATTTTTTTTTATATTGGATTGGTTCCACGCACGACTCACCACAGGAACGTGATAACTTACTGCGAGGAATAATAGCTTCAGCTTTGAGTTCCAATGTGTATGAACGTAAATATGAGGTGGTGAATGTCATGATTCGATGAGTCAATGTTTATGTCTGAAATCACAGAATATTTTGACCCGGTTATGGTCCGTTGGATCTCCGAATATACCTATAGTGTCAGTGTTGTGACAATCACCTCACGAAAATATTCATACAATTTTAATGTCCGGACTTCACTTCCTTCAGTTGTGAGTGTGATACGAGAAAATTGATTCGGGCCATATTTGTTTTAGGTATATACAGAGATCTGTTGCATTTCAGGCTTATGAATAACTCCTTTCTTAGATTCATTGTCGTCTGTAGAACGTTGACTACACTAAAAATGACAACCCCGCGGATAATCCATGGGGGCAATGCAAGATTTGCAAACAGGCAGGTATAGATAGTCCTACGAACAATGACCGGGTCAATTAGTCACTTCGTGATTCCTCAATTTGACTCAAACCTTTTATCTCAAAGGCTAATATATTGTGGGTACCTGGACAATTAAGAATAGAGATTAACCCAACCCTGAAAAACTTTCTTATTGTTGACCAAAAATTTTGCTATAAACTGTAGTACACGTATGCCTTTGGCATAATTGAATTTGAAGACGTGGAATTGTTGAAGTTCTAGAATCCTCATAACAAGCGGCCTAGAATTTTCCAGAAAACATAATTGAGTGGTTTAGTCGAGGGTTTAGTGCCAAAAATGTACCCAACTGTCAAAATTGGTCTCCCCTTTTTGCTCAACTGTTTTTTTCTCATTATGTTTATTAGATGTTGAACAAAAATACTTTCCTGGTTAATTTTTTGTTCGATTACTGTGAATATCATCATATTGGTGAAGTTGTTCAGTACATAGAATTTCCTGCATGTATTTTGCTTCCTCGTATAGACATCTGCGAATAAGTACAATTGCATCATGGGAAATTTATAGACTTTGAGGGTTACGAATCTCCGCAAATTTATCAGGCGTCGCCAACAACGTGTTGCCGTCGGGATTAGATCCGTTACGTCAGCATCACACCCTTGCTCATAAGTCAATTGTGGCGTGACCCCTATTGTAGGAAATTGACCACTCCGTTTGACCCATAGATGGACCCCCTGCATCGTCCAATTCACTCGTCGACTTTGACCACATATACGTAACCTGCTTTTCAATTCAGTAAAAAGGGTCGCGTGTCCGTGGATACGTAACACAAAAATAAAAAATCTGAAGAATAGTTTTATGCATTTTATTCATGTGTACAAAAAGGGCAGATTATTTAGGATAAAAAATCCCCGCCACCTAACGTGTAAAAATAAACAACGTAAAAGTATTTTTCATTTACTTTTGGAACTCATTCAAAGAACCAAATTCTCGATAGATTACTAAATTTATTAACTACACGAATCACGGAGCTTAATTTCATTTCAACATTGGTCTGAATCCATTATAATTCTGTCGATTCTCCGTATCGTAAAAATATCGATTAGATTCTACTGTATTCAAAAATTCGGGGTACGGTTCCCCGGCCGAAAACGAGTTGACGAAAGGGCTCGAATAGGTATCGACGTTCTGATAAGGATGAAATACCGCAGGTCTTTCGAATGGTAAGGCGTAAGAATTCGCGCTGTAATCCTTCAGGTATCTGTGAGGGGGGTCTTCAGTGGTGAACATCACATTATTCACGACCTGCGGACGGCCCCCAAAGTACCCCGGAAACGGGAAATATGCAGAGGTGGTTGTCGGTGGCGTTGATGTCACCGTATCGTTTGATCCTTCGGTGCTGTTCATGGTAGTTGAATTTGTAGTTATTGTACTTGTTGGCTGCGGTGTTTTCATTGTCGTTGTCGTTGTCGTTGAAGTCGAAAAGTTTGCTACGGACGGTGTCATTAACTGCCTTAATTCTGACTCCTCACTGACCACGGGAGACACATCCTCTACGAACTGACAAATTTTTTTATATAACAAGAGAAATAAATCGTTGTAATAACTTTTTAGTAGCTCGTGAAATATTCAGAAATAACCGAGGGAATAAGTGAAATAGTACTCTCTGAATTCCTTGGAGTGACTATTCACTCCACAAGAGTGAAAATCGTGCCAGTGGGACCAGAAGTGACTTCAAAGAGTGAATTTTCACTCCCCAAGAGTGACTATTCACTCGATAAGAGTGAAAAAGTCACTCGTTTAAGAGTGAAAATCGTGCCAGTCGGAAAAGAGTGAATAGTCACACAAAGCGGCCTGAACAAAAAACTTAGACTATTTTCAAGCCTGAATAAAATCTGAGCGCGGAGACCCAGATAAGTTTTGCTCTGTTAAAAGAAGAAAAATAGAGCTGGAATGTAGGTTTTTGGAAATTAAAAAAAATATGAATTCGCCACCGAGAAAGACGCTCTTGATTCCAGAAAATTCAACGACAAATTCGTGATCAGCGAACCTAAAAACCTACGAAATGCGAATAGGTACTTTCAGATTTTTGCCAAGATAATTAATCCGTCTTTTCGAATCCTGCGAATCTGACTTCAGGTTGTTTATGTGCTACCTACGTACCTATAAAACCTTCGGTTACCAATTTCCATTCAAAACCGAGTGATTACAACAACAATAATTTGAGGTTTCGTCTGAAGATATCTACATGGTTTTACCCGTGGGGCAAGAATCTTAGGCATTGAAAATGTCTCTTATGATTTTTCATTCATTTTTATTTTTTTTTCGCATAAATTTTTGAGTGCGTTCCGCTGAACTTTTATGTTTTTTATGCACTGTGTCTTACGTTCACGTTCCCGAAACAATTTAATTCTTTCAACCTCAGAAATTCTAGGTTTTTCACACTCAAAGTTATTCCCGTCATTGATATCCAATCTGTGTTTGCAATATAATTTGGATCGCTCGGCATCAGTTAACGTTGTTCACGTACTCCGTTCCATTACTCGCGGGATAACACTGACCATAATACACATGCGGTTCTCTCGTTCATATGAAAACAAAAAACTCTTAAACCTTACATGCCTTCTATATCCGACGCCCATGACGATTTTACGTTACATCTGTTGCTCAAAATGTTAAATTTGCCGATCGAACACCCATACCCACCACCTACACTTTCCAAATACCCCAAAATAGAAGCATTTTCAATGCTAAAAGAGATGGAAAGTTAGGAAGTCTTCAGAAACCGTTCAACGCGTTCAGATTTTATCCAGGCTTCGGATGGCCCCTTCACAAAATTGTCAGTGTGGACTTTTGTATAGAGTGTTCTTTGGAGCCAATTCTACACCAATCACTAATTTGATACCATTTGTTGTGAAATTTTTTTAATAACCACTTTGCATATCAAAGTTTGATTTTACCACCCTTCACCACCCCATTCTACACAATGTATACGTTCATCGGACGCGACAATACATACAACGTTCAATTGTTTATGCAAATTGATTAATCTCAGGCAATGATAAAAGGGTAAAGAAATTATTTGATGCAACATAAACTCACGTCGTCATTATTCTTCGGTGCAACAGTTATTTTGAGTTCCTCCTGTGTAGCTGCAACTTCTTGATTTTCATGTGGCTCTTCATCATCTGGTTCTTTGTTCTCGGTTACATTGCCCAAATTGGTATCGCTATTCTGTCGGCTAATTTCTGCGGTAGTGTTGTTGATAGTGTTTTGCCTGACGGGCGCTGGAACCGCGACCGGAACCGCGACCGGAACCGGAGAGGAAAGAACCGGAATTGGTTTCCCAAAATTTTGATAATTATTACCGAGGTTTGGGACAGGGTACAAAACTGGATACGAAACCGGAAGGTACGGCGGCGGCGGCGCGTAGAACCCGGCATAATATCTCGAAAATCCAAATGGCACGGAAAGAGGACCGTTCAAAAGCTTCACGATGGTGTTAACATTGTCGGAGGCAGCAGTAGCCAAACCCCCAGCACCTAGACCGGCCAAGAATGCTAAAGATCCAAAGAACTTCGGTTTCCTCCCTCCGACGTTCGACTCCGACAAATTTTTCCGACTCGAAATCGGAATTTTTACTCCATCTTTGGATGCAGAAAATTTCGAGAGTTCCACACCGTCGAGTTCAATGAGCTTGTCGTTGCCGATCGAAATCCGTTTCGTTTCATTTTTTGATTCAAATTGAGTCGCGAATTCATTCTGAGGTTCCAAGTTCTCGATATTCTTCAATATCGTTAAATTTTCCGTAAGATCTGGTGAGTTTCTATTGATCTCGTTCAAATTTTCGCGCCCAATAACCGCACATTGTACTTCTGGAAGTTGAAATGAACGAGGATTAATTTCGATGATCTGTCGAAATTTGTGACTGTATACATAAATATTGAAATCAATATGATCAAAGTAATAAAATAATAATAATAATTGATGTGATGTGATGTGATCTTATCGTGTAGGTATTTTATTTTGCAGATTTAATCAATTTCTTCAATTGCTCATATAAGGTCGAAGCGTTGAATTAAAAAGTGTTTTTCTCCTCCCCATCGACTTAATCGCCAATAATTCTCAATCCCAATGATATTAATAATAATTCTCACGTAATAATTGAATATTTTGACAAAGAACAGAGTTATACGCACCATTTTTTAGGATACTGTGAGCGAACAAAGTAAGGAGCACAGTTGTGAACATCGTGGTTGACTGAATCGTAGTCGGTACGAATATGAAGAGGAAACTTATATCCAGTGATTCTATATTACCTTCAAGTATGCGGGCTCCAAGCACCCTCATTTTTAGAGAAAGTGTAGAGTGTGAGTGTAAAACTGCTGATAGTCGTGAAATTATCTGAATAACTACTGCTCTGAATCAATTGTTTACTATTCGGAAATGAGGTTTACGGTCTCTTTTTCCCCAGCAAATCACTCAGTTCTCCAATAAAAATAATTTTCAATTGCCCGTTCAGGAAGATTTCTCCTATTTTGTACTCGATTCCATCTAGTACAAGAGATCATAGCCCTTCAGTGATGCGAATTCGATGTCAATCACGATCTTCACGATTGGGATAAAACACTACTGATGTAGATTTTTTTGCCTCACATAAACAATGAATGATATCATTTTGTGGTATTAATGACAATAGCATCAAAGAGAAGATATCGTTCTATCTCAACACTTATTTCGCAATCAATTTTGCGATGAACTGACAATCAATGAAGTCTACACACTAATATCCTTCTAACTTTCGGATTTCGGATCTCATTATCCCGACTGATGTGTTATCCAAGATTCTAGGGATATTTCACACCGCGTGAAGTTCATCGCCGTCTAAAATGGACTCGTTATATTTCATGATGTTTATTCTGAAATATCTGCTGCCCTTAAGGATGAAGGAACCCTCTTCCTTGGAATCATGTGTCCATTTGTCCATGTAGCCCTTTTCATCATCAAACAAACGCATAGCATTATCGAACGAGCGCGGGCTTTCGTGTGCTCTGCATTGCGCACGCGCGACTACATCTAGTGCCGGTTGCCGTCAGCTGATACATCTGATACCTTTCGAGGGATAAACAAGCTTCGCAAGAAGTGAGGACTGAGGATCTGAATTTTGTCACGGTGATGACGACTGACCGATAGAAGGAAGAAATATCTTTCTCTGAAATCTCTGAATACGACATAAGCTAAAATCTGAGATAATGATTGGAAGCGATGAAGCAAAGACCGAAGCCAGTCTTGAGCATGATTTTTCAATACCCGAAAAACAGGAGGCGCGGACTTTTCTGCGCGAAAGATTTCTGCGCGCTGTGACCGGAGTCATTGGTGAGAATCATTCCACAATTGATACAGAATTTCGCGACTAATGAAAACAAATCATATGAATGCCTGAATCTGTGAAGGTAACAAATTGTGCGATCAAACAACGCGCTGGTCGAATAATGGCCGCCAAATTTCAATCGCATAACCCACCTCGCGACTTTGGACCGCGATATTTATTGATGAAGAGTTGAATTTGAGGAATTTGGAACTTTTTCCGCTTTCTGTTGTCTGCACGATCGAAATATATTCGTCTTGTTTTTTATTGTTGAGATATTTCTAGTAGTTTCTGTGTTATGAAAAGCGTGTTTCGTCATCGGATCGAAATTGCGGGAATATATTGTAGCGTAATTTGTTTTTTTCTGTAGACAATAATTATTTTTGTTTTCAGGCAAGCATGCGAAATTTCAGATGCACGAGAATACGAAAGTCGAGGCAGAATTTCGCGGCTGCGACGTCGATTGCTCTGAGATATTTGTCAGAAACCTGGAAACTCCATTGGGCAAAGTGCCTGAAGCTATTCTGAGAGGAACAGACGTCATTTGTATCGAAATTGATGGAATAAAATCTCAAACATGATTCGTTCAGACTTAGATTTAGTCAACGTTTTATTTTTATCTCAAGATACTCGAGAGAAGGAGATTAAAGACTGTCGATAATTTGTTATAAAACAATAACTTTATTATTACGAAACCTTACATCTACGATTCAATAGTTTACTCTCTGACTCCATTATAGTTATTATTGTACAGAAATTGAACTAATTCAAGAACGTCGCATCGTCAACATCGTGTTTATTTCTGATATTATTCGTCTAAGATGGTCTATGACCTCCTTGAGATGTCGATTCTTCAGGATCACTTGCTAAAATCACCAAATATCACAAAAATTATAATATATACACATTATTCACAAGGAATTTTTACAGATTTTTAGTTAAAATACAGTCGTACAAACCTCCATAATTTCTTTGCTCTCTTCGCACGCCAATCTGTACGATTCTGACGTCTTTTTCTCGTCCGATTTCATGTCCCACTCTTCTTTCAATGGAATCAAACTCTCGATATGCGTGTACTCCATGCCTGGTATCTGGCAATTCTCGTTACATTTTTCGTAGATCAGTCGCAAGCGTTTGAACAGCAGTTTCAACATTCTTAACTGCTCTTGAACCTTAGATTTCTTGTCGTTTGCTATCGTCGCTCCTTGCGCTGTACCTGAAATTGAAAACAAAGAGAATTAGAACTAGTTGATAAATAATATTTAACTCAAACAATGCTTTTTTAGAGTTCATTGAAACAAGAAATTATCGACAATAAAGAGTAATTTTATTGATAAACAATTCAAATAACTCTTCATATTCAATAAGAAAAATCCATTCAGGTAATTAAACGTCTGGAAGTCGAATACGATCTAAATTTTGTATAAACAAGACCGTAATTCTGAATTTTCAGTGGAATCTGAAGCCTTGAAAGGCAAACAATCATTAAAATCCCTTATGAATGAATAGTACGAGCTTTTTTAAAAACAGATTTCTTCAATTTCTTTCAAAACCTATGGTCTAATCTGTCTTGAGATTAAATCTGCATGAGAAAACCACACTCAAAATAATTTTTCTGGAATAGTGAAATTTGGCCAAATCGCTTTTTATCGTATACAATTATAGTATAAACTGTTCAAGTTTTCTAGATGATGGTACTAAGGAGCAGGATGTAAGGTTTCAATCTCCTACCATACTCCCATTATCTCAAAAATGACGGACGCTTTTGAGGATTTTGTCATATCATAACTCGATTCTATAAAAATCGACTTTTCGACCAGGGTTTTTCCTCAAAACAGTTCCCCACGATTCATCCTTCGTACCATTAGGTGGCTGTATGATTTTCAGTGTCTGAAAAACTTCTAGTGTCCGGCTGACAATATCCTGGACTGTCTCTTGTCCGAACCGGCACAAGCTGGCCGTGTTGAATTCTTTGTTCTGTTGTTGAGCGGGCGGTGGTTGCGTAGGCGGAACCGGAGTCTGAGGTGTAGTGGCCTGGCTTCCTTGACCCTGATTATTTTGCTGTGCCAGAGCAGCTTGCTGCTGTTGTTGAAGCTGTAACTGCTGCTGTTGCATCTGTTGCATCTGTTGCTGCATCGCAACAGTCTGCTGCTGTTGCTGCTGCGCCAAGACTTGCTGCGCACTCGGCATTCCCATCGCGTTGGGATTCACACCACCTACTCCGACTCCGACTCCGAACTGCTGCGGACTCACCATGCCTGAAAAACGAACCAATTGGTCAATGAATTAATTATAAAAATTACTGGACTAGTTCGAACCGTTTTAGTCACTGGAAATTCCATTGCTGATAGAAATTGTGCCTCGTTTACCTTGTTGGGCGCCCATGAGCCCCGGAACCATTTGTCCACCGCCGAACTGCGTCCTCATAGCAGCTTGCTGGGCGGACGGAAAACCGGAAGGAAACGGGTGTTGTTGTCCCGCCATTTTTTAGCTTGGGAGTTGACTTATATCACCGAGCTGTTGGCTGAAGGGAGGCGAAGGATTGTTTAACAAGCTTTTTAGTAATTGCTGGACACAGAAAAAATAACTATGATCAATAAATTGTCACGAATTAAATTGATCGTCATTATCGAGTTCATCATTTTCTGTACCTAGTTATTTTTTGAATATCATCAAAACCGGATTATGATTTTTTTTCCGAACTTCATGCAACCAAAATGATCGTGGTATTGTTTAAAACTGAGTGCATGTGTTCTCTGTGGATAGATTCATTGAATCTCATTGATTTTCTCGAAATATGTTGTTATAAATGCAGTTTGGGAGTTTATCTCGTTCGTTTTTGAGGTTATGTCGTTCGATTTGGAGGTTATCTCAGGTTTAGTGCGTGAAGAAACTCAGTTTAGAAGACACGGAGCGATATCACCCCCAGAATAATTAATACTGATATAAAAATCAATGAATTGAGTTTATTAATTGATAAAAACAGCAAAAAGTTTATAGTCAAAGATCTATGAAAAAAGCGAAGACCGTATTCGATGAATCGAATAAATCCACTTTCTACGTTTCACTCACCTGTTTTGAATCTCGCTGACTCGTCTCTACGGACTGGGTCACTCGATAATTCTATGCATTCATGGATATTGGGTCAATTTATGCTTTATTTCTATATAAACAAATATTTGTTAGTAGAAATCTGACAGTCACAGACGATATCGCACTCGTATTGCGCATACTCGAAATTCGATGTATCGATCGAGGCCTCGCATTTGCGGGCACACGGAATCGATTATCGAAATGGCGGTAATTTGAAATTATTATTAAAAAAAAAACTCTTTTCTGCGTAGGTAAAAGAAAGTGTGAATCATATTCATTCATACAGAGTGAATTTCCAACCATGAATCAGTCTGAAGTTGACTAGAATCGAGAAATGAGCTCTCAGACATTTGGATTGGTTCAGAAATGTCAAAAAGCTTGTTTCTCGATTCTAGCCAGCTTCAAGACTGTTCCATTGTTAGCAATACCGTCACCCTGTATAATGCAAACTCTATGAAACAAACTCGGGAGGTCAACTTAATATTTGTGTTATTTCAACACTCTTGTTTATAATTTAAATTGATTTGATATCTGTCAACTGAATAATACAATTAATAATTAGGTAAATAAAGAAATCGACACAATAGTTTTAGTGGATCTCAATTTCAACAGCTTTATAAAGAACCTGATCAAAGCTATGTGAAAATAATTATTATAGGGCTGTAAGTAACATCGATACAATTTTTACGGAAAAAAAACTGTAAATTTTCTTTTTTTGGGAGACAAATTGATTAAGTATTGTCTGTATACAAACAAATTCACACAGGCCGTCGAAATGTATTTGCAAAATCAATACGTATCTACCGCAACCAATAATTAGATTGAAGAATAAGTTGTTTGTATTCAATAATTAGTTCATTGTTACAACAATTGGTTTCGTTCATTACCTCCTTTTTGCCCCCTCGTAGAATATTTTCACAGGCAGTAATTTTTTAAATATTTAATCTGTCTGACCATGATAGTTACTGAAGAACATGTAGTTCCACTTGAAACTGATAAATATATTATGTGTGTCAAGAATTATCCCCAACAACTTCTTGACAAACAAAAGTGTGCGCCATTCCTTCAAAGTCTCTTTCACAGATTTAGGCGACTTGCTTCATTTGTTATTCTTTAATGATTCAAATTTGACTTACAGACTCTCAACTTGTTATTCAATTGTAAGTAATTTTACTGAATTTACTGTTCACTCGTTACTCTCTGGAGACAGTAAATTGCCTCAAATCAAACCCAAAATAAATCACATCTTTTAGTTCTGTGTGTCTTTTTTTTCCTGTCATTTCCCAACATTGATCATTATGCGTAATTCTATGCAGTTTTCGTTGTGCATACATCAGTTCGTATACAACGATGACGATATTTATTCAAACTTTTATAATTGACACGTGTAACCATAACACGACGGTGAAAAGATCATAGACGGAGTCCGGAGCGGTGAGTAATAATATTTGAGCTCGCACTCCAGTCGAGTATGAGAGAAGCCATACTGTGATGCTCTTTTTACCAGCCCTCCGATACATGGAACTCACCAATACTATTCACGAGCTGCCCAAACATGAGATAAGAAAGGCACACAGATAATGTGGGTATAGCTTAGGCTGGTATAGGCAGATAATGTGGGCATCGCACCTCAACCTTAATGCCCAGCTGCACAACGCATGATCGTATACACATCTCCATGAGCGAGACGGTCAGTATTGCGTCTTCCTCGAGATTCGTCACGTCGTATAGTCCAGTTACGGGTCAATTATCTCCCGAGATTATCCACGGCTTCGAAAAAAATCTCTTTTAAATTGATACTGTGGCGCCTTGGCCATACTGAAGCCATGTTTCGCAAGATCTCAGGATCTCTTGGCGCCGTTTTAATCCTGGTCGTTTTATTTCCGAATGTTCGTTCAAATCCCATGGATTCCGGCAATATCTTCCGGCGAGTATCGAAAGCTGGTAATTTTCAACGAAAACCCGTGATTGCTGGACCCGTCCGGCGTTTATTCTGTCTGGATGAAAGTGCCATAGCAAGATTATCGGAGATCGCTGACATTCAGGTGGATTCTCCGAATGGGCATCAAGACGGAGTGCGGAAGATTCTGGCATTCAAGCCGAGAAAGTTTCGCTGTGAGCCGATCGAGGATGTCTTCATTCATGCCGTGGGGAGAAAAGTACCGGCCTACACATGCAAGCTTCATAATCGCCGGTTCATTATCTCCAGTGAGAGATTTCACGAGGACTTTAAAAACCATCTAGAGATCGACGTGGACGAGACGACCTTCCGACGTTTGGCTGTCGACGACGGGACCAACATGGCGAACACAGTGGCTGATGTCATTCCAGTCACTTTGACACAAAGACGAGGAGAGGAGTTTTACGGGGTTAAAAATGGCCAGGATTGGCGACTGTAATAACAGTTGAAACTCTTGGAACAATCTGTTCATGATACAAATTGATCTCTATAAGGATAATGTGAATTCGAAACGAGCCATTGACGTCGTGAAACGGTATACTTTTTCTCTGACGGTGACGTATTTTATGACTTACAATGAAAAACTTGGGTGGGAAGTGTGACATGTAGAAGAAATATAACATCGAATGGTGAACTTTTTTATTTTTTTATTTTAAGGGTGTGTGATAGGAGCAGTGTCACACTGCTAAAGCTCGAGAGGACATTAGTTACGTTACCATCAAAGTCCAGTATTTACAAAGTCTCAGGAGTCTCGAAAATCTCGTTTGTCTTATTCACCTTGCTCATTTTTGTCAGCTGAAGTAATCTGAATAACACAGTTAGCTGGACTATTTGGATCAACGTGTTCTCTTCAGATCTACAACTTCTAAAACGTCGACTTTGTAAGAAAAGAATTTATCTCACACTTGACGTTTGTACTGGTCTCGTAAAAAGCATTTTCGTATATTACATGTTTCCTTGAGTTTCAGATGCGTTATACACTTTTACAAATATTTGAATATATGTAAAAAAAAAAGTATTTTATATATAACCGATGATTGTTCTTTTTCTTATCAAATTTTGGTTCAATGGGATCAAAATTCATGCTAAAGCTATTTTCCAATCTTTATATCGATGGCCAACTAAGAGATCAAATGATGATTGACATTTTTTTAAGATTCTTTTTTTAAAGGGATCGATGTTATCGGCTAGGCACTGAGAATAAAAAAAAAACAGCAATATTATTTTTATCCGTTTCATGCAAGTTTTCGGATGTGTAAATCATCATGAATACGATTCCTGAATCTGCGAAGTTTCCCAATAAATTAAAGTCTACCTTGTTTGCTCCAAAAACAAAATTGGAGGATAATAAGCTGTAAGCTACACTAGATTTTTCAATTCAATTACCTGCTCGAATTACAGTCGATTGACTAAATCTCATCATGACTAAATCGCATCATGCAGCAGCATTCTCGCAGGCTGATGAACAGTTAAAGGGATAAATAATCGAAAATTTGTTAAATATATAACAAATAATAGTTTTAAAGATTTTTATTTATTTTTACAAGTCTTTTTTTCACATAAAATTGTGTCTTAAAAATAACAATTATCTATAAGTCAATCGCATTTAATGTATCGCTGTATTATTTCTTTGTTCTTTTTTTCTTTAATAAATAAGAGTACATTCAATTATCCTGTAACATCATCATCGATATTAGTCAGAATGACTTCATAGCTTCATAACTTACATGTGTTCGTCGAGTGCTTTCAATTCGGCAATAGGTGGACCGCTATTTTTTTTTTTTACAATTAGTCATAATTTACGTCACACTAACAATAAAGCAATTCACTTGGACTCATTAGACCCGGAATTATCAGACACGCTGCTACTTTCGTATTTCTCAACACTTTCCTCACTCTCGGCGGAACCGTTCGGGGATACGTCACTCCCCGATCCGGCATGGGGTTCATCCTGCAAGCTCACCATCGGAACCACATTCTGGTGACTTTCCGCGTGGGCACCAAAGTCCTGGCTGTTATGGTGCTCGAGAATCTCGGTCGGCAGCTCCGGGTAGTTCGGATTTGGGTCGATCACCTCGTTCGGTTTAAAATCCGGCTTTTCTGTATCAACTGCGAGCTTCTCCGACTCCACTTTGTCCTTGGCCTCGACGTTGCTCACCTGGCGTGAAAATAAATCAACGATTATAAATCCGAGGTGATTTTTAACTTCCCGTTTCTCTGTTTTCAGAGAAAAAAGGAAGTTATTGTGATCAACCCGAAAATGAAAATTTGAGTTTTCACTAAATCTTTACGTTTCGAGGTCCAAATAATCACCTCCGACTATTTTCAGTTTGACGTCTGGGTGTGTGTGTGTGTGTGCGTGACCACATTTTTGTCCGCGCGATATCTCGAGAACGCGTAGTCGGATTTGGATTAACTTGGGCTCAATCGACGGGGCTTTTTTTAACTTAGAACTGATTAGATTTTGGCTTCGATCGGATCAGTACTTTTTGAACTATTCAAATAACAAAATTCTAAAAAATGCAACAAAAATGACGATATCTTGAGAACGAATCAACGGATTTCAATGAAATTTGGTACCATATGGTTTTTTTGATTGATGATCACGAATCTGAAGTCAGTTTTGCAAAATTTTCATTCGGCGTATTCGATATGCTGCAAAAAAACTAAAAACATTTGGATTTTGATGAAACTTGGGACTCGTAGGTTTTTTGGGTCACTGATCACGAATCTGAAGTCAGATTAGCGAAATTCGAAATGGCGAGTCCGATTTGCTGGGAAAAATACTAAAAACATTCTAAATCTTACGGAAATTTGTACTCGAAGGTTTTTTGAACCGGTGATCAAGAATCTGAGGTCAGATTTACAAATTTCAAAATAGCTGAGAACAAAATAAATAACAGGAAGTTCGAAGGCTGGCTCATAGTCAGCCCAAACCCGCTTGTTTTCTTTAAAATTGAGGGGAAAAGGAACCTGAAATCAGGATCTCCGAATTATGTACCTCGACTCTCGTTTCCTTTGAGACTGGATTGGGGCTTGGTTTTTCGGTCTTGTCCTCTGAATCCAAGGTCTGTTCATCCGCGTGCTCTTGGGCAGTGAGTAGCTGCGGTATTCTGGACCTGTTCACCTCCAGAGTTACAGCCTCAGATTTTTTCTGAATATTCGATCGGTTCGTCTCCCGTCGTTGCATCGGCGTCACGGCATCGTCAAGGTGCAGAATCTCAACTTCGGAATCGGCCTTTTCGGCTTCGGCCCCTTCGTTGTATTCAGATACGCTCGTATCGCTCGGAAGCAACGCGTAATCAACCGGCTGTTCAACTTCTAATATCACATTGGATTCCTTCAAGCTCTGGAAATAGACAACAAAATTTACCCGAAGAGTCCCTGGTCTTGTGGCAGATCGAAATCTAATGCCATTGAAATAAGACAATAGTGCAACTCTATGCACTTGGATTACCTTAGAAGATGTATGCTCCGCGAAGGCCTCGGCCAACGCGAGGTTAATATCCTCCAAGGGTTCATCGCCGTTTCGGATGTAGACCGGAACGTACCCAGGAATTTCTGGCAACAACTGCAGAGGTAGGGTGCCTGTGCAAAAATATATCCATTTTAAGACATTCCGGACCCCTGCGAGATTTTTTTCTTTCAAACATAACACTAAAGAGATTTTTTTGTTTGTTGTTTTTTAACCGATAGCGATAAATTAAATTTTGTAAAATTATGGGGAGGTGGTTAATTTCACTTGGCACATCACTGATGGTAATTCGAGTTACGTTATAAAACCACTGTTTGGGTCACTCGGTGAATATGCAATCGTTGATGGGTAATTGACTCGAGTTTATTTCTTTTTCTTTTTCGCGATGTCAAGAAATATCCGGTACTCACTGGCGTAGGTAATGATAAGGAGTACGAGAATGAACCCCGTCCGCAGCATCCCAACGGCTCGCATCTTTGAACGGTACTGGGCCCCCCGCCCAGGGGGCTCTCTGATATATGTGTACGGTCCTCCCCTCCCGTAGGCCGACAGAGGCTAGACCCTCTCAGGATTCCATCCCGTTAAATATGGGATAGAATAAACGGGGTTTTTTATCGTCACATCGAGGATGAAAATGTCGAGTTTAGAGCGTATTGAAGCGACTGCACTTTCATGCTATTCAAAAATTTCATCAAATATCGGTTCTTCTCTCTCCGATTCTTTCGAGAATGAAAAATCCGCATATGTAAGTGAAATCATGTGTATAAATGTGACTTGTTACGCGGTCATCGAGCTCGACGTGGTATAGTCAAAACCCACCAACTACACGTTCGACCTGTTGCAGAAGCCAGTCACAAAGCGAGAGACAACCTTGAAGAGCTCATCTTCCTGGTCCAAGACCATTATACGTTAGGTATTAATTGGCTAAGCTAAGAGGTGAAAGGCGGCGAAGGTCAGTGAAGGTGTAGAGGTCGATAGGTTGCCGTCGATGAATACGACTCAACAATTTCGAAAGCTATCGCTGAATTTAATCACCTCCAGTTTTCGGTCGTTGAAGTTGGAAAAAAACCTGCAGCATGATCTAGAACACGGAACGTAAATAATTTTACGGTCATACGTTCACTTTGGTGAAATACTTGCCGCTGCTACCGTTAGGCACTTTGGTCTTTTTTACGCTCAAAGGTGATGAGTTTTTGGAGCAAGTTCCAGACAGTTTTTCAACGCGCGTCATTAGTCTGAATTCTGAATTTAGTTAATTGATTGTACATACCTTACCTTTGTACTTCCGGCAGCGATTGATCACCGTCTTCTTCAATAATCTATCAATAGCAAGCTATGACGTTATCGATTATTAACCGTTCGTGACTAATGTGTTAGTACTAATGTCTGACGCACGATTAAAATACGGGTGGATCATTCGATTCCTAACGAGGAGAAAGTGCCCGCATGGAAATATATATATCAGAACTTATATATGAGAAGATGTACAATTTATATATCAGATATATAAATTATGCATAAAAAATATACTATTATGGCCGCTTTTAGTATATCAAATATATATAATAATTTAATATATTATTCAAGTATTAATTATATATATACGATGTATTAATTGTATATCTCACAATATATCTATTCATAGATATATAACTCACACATAATTTGATATATACTCGCACATAATTTGATACATATTTTGTCATGCGGAACCCGCGCGGAAAAATATATATAATATATATGAATAAATATATCAAATTATGTGAGAGTTATAT